>UXGD01000125.1:0-92473 GCA_900474315.1 Torymus auratus
ATATACATGGGCTCACATCTCATGATAATTAAAAAAATGCTGCCAATACATATTACACTTCGATTCCTTCAATTTTCTCGGTCAGTAATAATTTTGAAACTCTTTTTTAATGATTTGTGATAGTATGAGTGCCGATGGATTTTTAGCACTTTTCATATACTTCGAACTTAGCAAAAAGGCGGAGAAGTGTTTCTGCTGTAACGTTTGCAGGCTCTTATATTACCTCGAAAAAGGTTTTTCACGTGCGGGATGGCCCACATCAGCCACCTTAAAACATCTTTATGAACATTTTTTGCCTCGAAAATTTTTGTCAAAGCTTCCTCTGTGAGGAAGCAAAAAAGGAGAAATGAATGTTTGACGAGACTTGACGGAATCGACAGAAAAACTACATATAGGAACTTCATCTTCGACCACCTCGCCAGTCTCATACAAAAGCGAGCGACGAAATCGCACAAATCACAGTTCGAGCGAAAAGCACAATACACACTCGGAGGGACGGCTTCGGCCCCTGTTATCCGCCACTACTATGCAGATAGCGCAGCAGCGCGAGCGGTAGAGAGGCGCAGCGGCAGCAGACCGTGATGTCTCCTTGCGGGGACGCGAGCGCGCGTGCAAAGGGCAGCAGCAGTGGCCCACCCGCACCGTGATAGACAGATCGTTCGGAACGGACGTGTGCACAGAAGCCCAAAGGGTCGTGAGCCCGCGCGCAGTAAAATCAACTGCAGCGTCAGCCCAGCCCTGATTGACCGCGCGTTCGGCCGCCGGCGAAAGGACGACGCCACGAGAATTTTCGATTTATTATTATGCGCCGCGGCCGCGAGGGACGAGGAGTAGGAGGCTGCAGCGCGATGGCTTTTTTCGCCCGCTGAACACGCTGATTTATGAGGGACGAGGTATAGCGTGCAGCTCGTCTTTTGTCTCGCGTGTATATGCATATACGTGGGTTGGCGATGGACAGGTTTTGTCTGTGGCTGTATCGGCATTGAGTTCGGCATGTAGGTGGTTTATTTTATTTTTTTTCCAGGAGGAAGAGAGAAAGGAAAGAACGCGGATAGGTGAGATCTCTTTGATGGAGAAGGTTCGTTTTATGCCTTCTATAACGTTACACGTGAAAAAGTATTGTTAAATATACTTTGTTGATTTTGCAGGCGGTTGCGTTTCGTTTTTACACTGATTAAACTTTTTCAACGAATTTTGTGGAATGGGATGGAGTGGGGTTGCTTTTATTTGCCAAAAAGCGTATTTTCGTACGAGAGAATACAAAAAAAAAGCAAAACAAATAACTTTTTCGGTACAACACATTTTGTTATATGAAGATTTGTTGACAATTTTTGTTATAGTAATAAGTAATAAGTTATTAAATGATGAATTACAGAAATGCAGAAAAATGTTTTACGTGTACACATCGTTTCTAAAGTTGTCCTCTCTGTATTGCGCGAAAGCTACCGCGGAGTCTCAAATGTAAGCAAGTGCGCGGCACCGGTGCACAACCGCAACGCCGTACGTACGTATATATATATGTTCGGTAATTAATTAGTAGACAAACTAGAAATTGTGGTCTCTCTCCCTCAGGCAAAGGTCGTCTCTGCTATTGCTTTTACCGCACGCGCGGGAGTCTCGAAATATTACAGAGGACGATTTCCACTCAATTATCTCTTAAATAATAGAAAGAGAGAAGTCAGAGGTGAGTAGGGACGCATACATGTAAGGTCAGGAACTATCTTTTACTCATACTCACTGAAAGTAATGTAAATTTGTTCTACTTAAGTTTGTAGAGTCAAATTATCCTCCATTTGAAGATAAAACGAATCTTCAATTTTAATTACGTATATTATGCTTTTAACAAGATAATATGTGCATAAAATCAATAATTCAAAAACAAATTATTTATAATTTTCAAATTGAGAGGATTATTCATTAAACTTGTGAATAATTTAATTTTTAAAGAATATATTATATAATCGAGACGCCTTGAATTCTCGCATAGGTTAGTTGTTCCTCCGCCGAGAGCACACTATATTTGACAAGTAATTTGCAACTAACGATTAAAATGTATGGAATGCATAACATGACAAGGAGGATCAGGTTGCATTCAGAGGTGTGAGGACAACTTGACAAAATGACGCGCATATGTAAGAAATTCGTAGCTCAGTTTGTAGCAATTATTTTGTATTTGCCTCACTCATAACACATGAAAGATTCGAAAATATTATAAAAGACTTAAATTAATATTCTCGATTGTGAGATGAAGGGAATGTGAAATGACTATAGCACACAGTAGAATTTAGCTTAGCTCTTAAATCATATTTTGAAATTATATTTTAAAAATTATTTCGATGGTACTTTTCTGATTTCAATTTCCCATCTAAAAAATTAATGTTATTGTCGTTACAGAAACTAAGACGCTGCGTCATTTCCTCTCTTGTACTACTACTTTGACCACTTTCCAACATCAGTCACGCACGGTGCGCGAACTTCAGCTTCCACTATTTACTTATATTTACTCACAACTTCCAAACCTGCACAGATATATTATATGGATAAAGGAAGGCGGCAGTCTGACGCGGCTCTCGAGTTTTCTTTTTTCACTGTCGGGATGGAGGTACAAGAGACGAGCTCGAAGAGACGAAAACTTCACATAGGTGTATCCCTTCACGCAAAGACGCTTGCCACGCTTCCTCTCCCTATTGTGGATCTACGTGCATGCGTCCGTCAGACTGTCAATGTGAGAGCAAGCTGAAAAAAGAGGAAAAACCGAAAGATTGTAGCAGCATCTGACACAAACAAGACTTTCCAAGGACACGAGCAATTATATTTTCTGTCGTTCTATAGTCAAACGGTGTAGTTATTTAATTTTTTTCTCTCGTTAAAAAGTAAAAGTTTGCTAGTTCCACGTGCGGAAACTCATCTCGAGAGGAAATTCTGCGCAAGAGCCTTTTTTAGATTTCTCTTGGAATTGAGAATATAAAAGAGGCCCTCAAAGACGAAATTCATTGTCATTGGACTTTATATATCGTTAATTAGAAGTATGCTGCCTATTATACACGCCACAATAAAAATTCGCGTCTAATAGCCTACTATATAATAGTGACCGAGCTTACAGCATACCCTTCCTGTTCCTTAAAAATAATAATTTGATTGGTGGTCCTAAAATTTTTACGAATAATTGAAAAATGGTTTGTAAAACATTGGGAAATCCCTTTCTGATTAAAATTAGTCTTCCGTCACATTTATACAAATTTAGAATAGTAATATTTCTTTCTTCTTTAATTTTATTGACCGTGGGTTCCTAAATTCTTCCTTAAAAGTAAATAAAAAATCTTTATTCGATAATCGACTTAACCCCATAAATCTCACCATTTCTCGAAAACATATAACGCACGTATTTCGTCATACTTCACGAGAAAGAGAGAGAGGGAGAGGGAGGAAAAAAGAAGCCGTCAAAGAAAGCCGCGGGAAAGAAGACATCGTTCGCTAAGGATGTCTGTACGAACGAGTGTCGCGCTCGCGATAAAAATTCCACGTATATCCTACACACGCGCATACACACAAAGTGAGAGCATATCGCAGTGTGGTATAGGTATAAGTCCTCGTATGCACACGCGCGTGTACATAAAACGTCGAGTCCGCTGAGCGACGCGGCCGAGATGAAAACCTATCGAGAAGACGCGGGTGGGCGGGGGCGCGCGGATGAAACGTAACTCGATTCGATGCGCGATGTCATAAGAAAATGTAACTTATATCGAGCCGACAGACAGCTCGCGGAATTGCGTTGTCTCTCTCTCACTCGCCCTCTCCACCTTCGGGATCTAAGTATATACATATACGCCTCTCCACCACAAGTATCCTCACGGCCCGTCTCACCCACCGCCATTTTTTCATATTATTTTTCTTACGCTTCCTCTATTTTCACGTCAATCCACCTAACCCCTTTTTCCATGGGGCGCGCGCGCGTCTTTCCATTTATCTCCCTCGCTCGCGCTCACGTTCGCGCTTAATCCTTTGTCAGGCTTTGCTCGACCGACGCGCCCGTGTGTTGCGGCTTCGCACGCGGCGACGGCGGCGCCCCTATTTCGCCCACCCCTTCGTCCTTTCCCTCTACCACGCTACGACCACTGTTCGCGCTGCTTTTATACATTCTGCATCGTTTTACGGCTCCTGTGCCACCGCACCGCACGCTCTTGAGGAAGAATAGAGAGGAGAGAAAAAAAGGCCAGCGGTCGAGGTAGCTACTCGATTTTTTTTTGTCTGCCTTCACAGCGCTAGCTTGCATGATAATGCGCCGATGCAGGCTCGCGAGATTTTCACCAAGTCGGTTGCCGCGCTGTGGATATTGCGTGCGAAGAATTTTCCAAGAGTGGATGTAAAGAGATTGCTGGTTTAACGGATTAGCGGTAAGTTGGGAGAATACATATATGTAAATTAAAAAAAAATTTATATTATAGTAATAGTAATAGCAATAATAATATTATATACTTGCAATAATTATCTTAGCTTTACAGAGGGTATTTATCTTTTTTCGATTATTAGTACTCTTTGGTAATGCATAGAAAGTAAAAGTGTATCGACTTTACTTTTGAATCAATTAGAATACTTTCAAATGTTAATTAATTCCGCGATGTTCGGGATGAGCAACTTTGTAGTTAAAAATTAATTTTTTATCGTTTAGGAATCTAGTGTATTTTCGTGTATGATAACAGAAAAAGTAAATGGATAAAGTAAAGTTTTGGTCATTGCGATCTATATTCCTGTCGTGCAATCCCAAGGAACTCAAGAACAAGAGGAAGCAGAAAAAAGTAGCGGCGGTTCACACAAACGGCATTCAAGACAACTGCATACTTACCTATGCTATTTTTAGTCATAAATGTTTTCACTCACATTTTCAAATACTAAGTGGGCATAATATATAAAAATTATTTCTACAAGAAAAGTGTGCACTCGTTTAAATAACAAAACACTGTACATGTAACAATAGTCGTACAAAATAACATGTTTTTCAGAATCTTCGATCGATAATACCTCCACGTGTTTCCTTGCGCAAACAATAATAATAACATCCACAAATTAATATTTTTTCCAGTGTCAGAGGACAAGCACGCGCCTTCAACGAGGAAAAGTTTTCCAACACGGCCAAGAAAAGCGAGAGAGAGAGAGAGAGAGGAAAGCCGGAGAAAAATCTCGTTGCGAAAAAATCCTGCCATTGAATCGGGATACAACAGAAACGACAATACCGCTCGGCAGAGCAAGAAGGAGGGAGGTCGAAGAAGGCTTGCGAGAGCGCAAGAAACCCGGTAATACGGATAAAGACGGATGTAGCTTGTTAGAGGATGAATGAAAAGTTGTCAGGACGATCCAATTAACGTCAACTCTTCGAGAGATGCAGGGAGGCGGAGAGCGGGGATAGTATAGGAGGCTTAACTTGCGAGCTTACGGGCAGACAGCTGCAGTAGTGCTCGCGACCGCTTTCCCGAAAGACTTGCCTCGTATACATATATTTTTCTCGGCCTCGCTTTTTACATACTCGCATGTCTCTATCTGGGCACGCGTTGTTGGACCAAGTCATATTTTTCTGTAGCATATGGCGATGACGACTAGTTCGAACTTGGCCGAGGAATAAGAAGGAAAAAGATGATGATGATGATGTTAGGGGTGCGCGGGACATTAGGGAAAGTAAATAAACGGATGGTCTGTATATGTTACAGGAAACGAGATTGTAATAAAAGTAGACGACGGTAGCGTTACAGGTGTAGCTTTTGTGATTAGGTTTTACGCGACATGTTTATTGTAGACAAATATTGTCTTGTTAATAAAACTAGAAGAAAAAAACGCAACTTGCAGCTTAATTCTGAGACTACATTTTGATCTAGAAAGCAAATAATAATATCAGATAAAATATTTATTTTACATGTAATTTTCTAAATAATTTATAAATTAGAATGCGAAATACTTTATATTTTGTCTAGATTTAACCCATCAACATCACATGAAAACCGAATGTTTAAAGCTTCATTAGATAAGAAATTATCACACTCAATAAGTCTATAAGTTACGAACAAGCAAAAAGTTTTCGGAGAACAATATTTTGTATCCAAAGTGTTCTACACAATAACTAAAAGAAGATCTATATTTATAAAACTACTCGGCAAGAAATCATTCGCTTTTCCCCCACTTTTCAGTTACTTCGACATACTTTTGGAGACAATGAGAGAAACATAATGTCATTACTCTTATTCGATTATCTCCATAAAAACCCATATTAAACCAGTAAACATATAACAATACTAAACAAGAGAAACCAACCGTACCACTTTTAAGTACCCCACTGCAATTTAACTCCTCATCTCCGAACCCCAGCCTAAAAAAACGCTCTCCACGAAGGGTTCGGGGGGAAGGGGTTATCAGGGCTGCTCGCATTCAACAAGCCTCGTGTCGATATACCGCGGACACCCGCGCGCCTATGTATCGTGTCGTGTCCCCCGACGAAATTCCTCGCGGCGCGCGGTATGGTTCCACCGGTTAACCGCTCGCGCGGCGCACAGTAGTCTCGCGCGATCCCGATCAAAACGAGCCCGCATTGCACACTACTCACTAGGCTCTGCACCGTTCGGCCGCGACCGATAACAACGACACTCGCGTGAATTATTCCGCGAGCCGCGCGTTTAATGCGCGCGGATCGTCCTCGAATTTATTATCCCGAGTGATAGGGCGAGCATACAACTTGCTTTCGAAAAAGTACGAACATCGGTGCATGGATTTTTTCAGTCGTCAAGTATACGTTAAGAATTACTGCCTTATTTCATATAATTTAATTATATCGTAGAGGGTGAAGTTAATTACTAATAGCTACAAAGCTAGATGAGCGGTGTGTATACACGTGCGGGATAGCTAGAGCATAGCACACGGCTGAAATTATTCAAGTGCATGGTTCCAAAATGATTTATATCTCTGCTTTAGCACTGAAGGTTCAATTATTCACTTATTCATGCTGTATATACCTGCAAGCAAACAGTGTGTGTGTGTGTGTGCCGCGTGCGTTACGGCAACAAATAATGGTTATTTATTACCGTCGCGCTGTCATAATAAAACTGCGCTACTGTAGTGGCAATAATTACGTTGCAGTAAAAAAAAAAAAAAATTTACAACGCGTGCGTCTCACTTTGCAAATAATTAACAAACGCGCGGGCAGTAAAGTGTAAAAAGAAAGTCAAGAACATTATATATATTAAGTTTTGTTTTTTCTCGGTCCGCAGCTTCCATCATCGCGCGCGCGCGAGGACGTACGCTTCAACTTTAAAATTTCCTCGGGGGGTGCGAGTGCTGATGAAACGCGACAAAATACGAGAGCCGCGCGCTGTTATATAACGCGCGCTCCTCACATCCGCCCTATCGCAGCATCACGCGCGCGTCAGACACCCTTTCTGCGCGGCAAGAATGACCTGAGGGCGGCTTTTGCGCGAATCCTCTCGAAATAAATCCGACGGGCGGAGGCAGAGGAGGAGAGAAACGAGAGAACGAAGAGGAAACTCTTTATAAAATCGTTTCACTCGTTAGATAAAAGGGCGGAAGAAGGACGAGCCTCGTTAAGCAAATTAAATGCACTCTCGCTCCTCGCGCTTTTACTCCGCTCTGCACAACTACAGCGCCCAGCACGATATACACACACATACTATACTATTAAGCATCTCTCACGCGTATAGCTGATGTACATATACAAAGCGCCGGAGCTGTATAACTCTCCCTCTCCCTCTTGCTCGTGCGCTGCTCCATTCTTTCCACGCTTAAACCTCGTCGTCGTCGTCGTCGTAGTCGAGCGCCACTTCTTCTCCGTTATCTCTTGCTAGCTTTATTCGCGCGCGGCAGCGCCGAGAGAGAGAGACGCGAACGAATACACGGCAATTTTTATTGTATGCGTCCTGCACGAGAGCAGCGCGCCGCTCGACGATAGCCGGGCAAGAGGCTGTAAGAAATTACGCTACAGGAGAAAGAGGAGGAGGGTGGGGGGAGTCTGCTCTTCTTCCGTTCTTCTATGGCACAGCCCTGTGTATAAGCTTCGTTGCGCGCGAGTGCAGGTGATTTGCGATATACGAAGTTTTACGCTGCGGGAAACGGGATAGGAGGTGCTCGGGCATGCGACACTTGTATTTTTCGGACGATTTTTGGAAGGTATTTTTCGTGCCGATGGTCATAGAACGATTTTGTGACTGGTTTTAGTGCACTCGTGGCGGTTGATAAATTGATAATAAATTTCAATGTATATAACATGTAAGTATGTGTTAAGGTTACGTTAACAATATTATGTTATAGTTCATTTTAATCTAATCATAATTTATCTCTGAGCTAAACTACAAATTAAGACGTGAATTGCCCAAAAAGAAACCGTATCCTTATACTTTTGCTAAATTTATTATAATACAATACTTTCTATAATGTTCACAGTTATCATCCCATACAAAGCGTACCTTAAACACCCCATACAGGTCCAATTTCGTCGCAACATTTCAACCGAACCCCTCCACGTGTGTCCCTATATAAAACTGCTCCGTATAGGTACGCGTTAATCACTCAATAAAACCGAGAACGCGTCGTCCAGAGCTGCAGCATCCGAAATTCACGCGTCTCCCCCTCCATTACGATCGTGTATACGATCCCAAGGCAGCCGAGAGCGAAATAAAGAGCGACCAAGAAGACCATAGAAGATATACCATACATGCACAGGCGGACGCGTTATTTATGCTAATAAAACGACGCGACGCGCAGCCCCCAAGGCTCTCTCAGAAATCTCTGGCTCTCTCGGCATTTATCTCGCCGCGAAATTGGGTTAGTCAGAAGGGGGAGAAGCAGCGAGCCTTTCGGCCGCGGGGCCCCGCTGGGACCGCCGCCTACGCGGGCGCACTCGCGCCGACGGGGTGAATTTAAACGAGCTATTTCTGTACTCCCCCAACCCACTCGGTCCGTGTGATTATTTGCATAACTGGTACTTTTTAGCATGCCACTTTTCTCGTTTGATTTTTTACGCTGATTCGTGGAGTGCGATAGTACTCTGGAAATCTTTATTTCTTTAATTAGGTTAATTAAATGGTCAAATTATACTTACGCACCATATCGATGCGTTTATTATTTTTTACATATATTTTTTAGCGTACCTCTTCTCCCTGTAAAATAAGGTTTATTCAATGTTTTCGGTAAAAAAAATGTGCAAATATTTAGTTGCATCGCGCAGGGCAGGCAGTTTATTTGCCGAAAGATGTATTTACCAATGGATGAAAAACATCGCAAAAACAGGTAACAACGGTTAAAAGTTTCTACAAAAATAAAATTTGTTCAGTGAAATGTCGATAATTTCGAAGATAGAAAATATATATTAACAACTCCCAGTAACTGGGTACAAAAACAAAAACAAATTTAATAACACCAAGTTTTTTGGTTTTTCCGACCAAGTACACGATACATTGAGTGGTAAAAATTTTTGGCAGCCGTATTACGGTCAAATGTTATATGAAAATTAGCACTTTTACACAAAATACTCTAATTTTCAACTGACTAGAATTTTCGTCATTTCGATGCCTATAGGTATAGAATTGATATCTGTACCTAGTTAAATCATTTCTAAAAGTGGACTGCCTCCTACGCCAGTCAAAATAATGCAAAATAGCAAAAAATTCGATTTTCATAAAAAACAAAGAACATCGTTCAGACACGCTTTCATCTACTTACGGAGATATTATTACACTTTTTCATTACATATTTTCTCTTTTTCTTTACTTATGAATTTAAAGAATACAAACATAAATATGATTTCATTAATATTTAACATATAAGTGAACGGTTTTATTAACTTCATTTACCTCAAACTTATTTCATTAATTATTAATTGACCACGTAACTGCAGCAATACAGCATAAGATCACCCTAGTCTAGGGTATTGCGGAGTCAAAATGGAGCAAATCTTTGGCGCCTGCTACCGACGGTGCTGGCCGCTGGCGCGAATAAGCAATGTTGACCGCGCTAGTTTATGGCTGCTCCTCAGAGATGGCGCTACAGTTTTTTATAATATTGACTGCATAAATATAGAGTAGCTTTTCGCTCAGGTGGTAACTCATTGGTATGAGGTGCTATTCTCATTAATGAAATCATACAAGCAGAGAGAGGGGAAATCGATTTCATATATATACGTGAAATCATTGATATCGTTAAGAACGAGCTATATAGCATCGCAAGCTCTCGGTTGTAACCTTCGCGCATTTAAAGTCATAGATTCATCGGTCTAATGGCAATAATAGTAGTCTCGAGTCATCTTATATGTTATATACGAATTGTTTACAAATGGGCATAATTATATACAAATCGTATCTTGTGATTTGTACCCCCCTACTCGCTCCGCTCGTCAACCCCCGATTGGAATTTTAAAATTATATTTAAACGTATCTAGAATATTATATGCTAAATGAAGTGTTTCTGTCTCTACGTCTCGGTCTCTCTGACTCTGTCTCTACTTCTCTGTCTCTACGTCACTGTCTCTACTTCTCTGGTTCCATCTCTACGTCTCTGTCTCTGGCCCTACGTCTCTGTCTCTATATGTATATATAAACCCATATATATCCGCAGCATCGATTAGATCAAGTACTCTATTCGTAAATCATCACCTACCTTTTTTACCATATGTACATCCGCGTTGTCACCATTTTTTGACAGCGTGATTTTATAACAGAAGCATGGGTCATATCGCAAGACGCGCGTAAAATAATTTCGGAATAAGTTTAATTTATTTTAAACTTTTCATACAATCGCAGTCTGTATCACAACAGTGCGATGGGTGGAATTGCGGTCTCATGTACTGGTTACCGTAAAAACCGTACCGTAAAAATTAATTTTTTGCCTCAAGAGCAGTATATTTGATTCCAAACGATATTCGTTTTGCGTCAAGAGGATTTTCACAAAAGGATTTTTCTCTTGCCGATAATGGACCGTTTCTCTGCGTGCCGATGTTCTCTTCATTACATTTTGTTGGCAAATTTCGTGGAATAATTATGTCTTTTCATTATACAAAAGAATAAATAAAAAAATACAAATAATTAATAAAAATAACTTTCCTAAATAGCTGGAATATATTGACAATATATTGCTCCGTAAGCCCGAAATATCAACTTTCGTGGTAAGGTATATTATTCGCGTACGCATCCGCCACGCCAGGACACAGCGTCCACGATAACGATGTATGTGCGGGAGTCGGAAAACGCGAATCAATATGGCGACCCGCACCGATAGCCGTAACATCAACAATCAGGCGACGTTCCATTAGGGGATATGCACGTATAACTTAGGCCGTTACGGGGGCACGATTTCATTATGTCGGACGCGCTTCGAGTGCGTAATGGCTGTCCATAAAAACGAGAGAGAGAAAGAGAGAGAGAGAGAGAAGAGAGGGGGTAGAAAGGGAATAGTGACGCAGAATTTACGTCGACTCTTCAATTTGGAAATTTTTTAGGGCTATAACGCAAGTCATACTAAGGCCGTCGTAATAGTTACCGCAAGCTATTGTAATTTGAGTTGCTGTTGACTTGTAACAGTGGGCTATTATTGTTTTTCCATTGAGATTATTATTCGTTATATGACCAATTATTGTTTGTTGGTAGATTATAATGAAAAATATTGTTACTTTCAGACATGATTACTCGAGTTCAGAAAATTCACAAGTTCTCAATTACATACTGAAAATCTCAATTCTCAACGGCATATTATAAAGCATAATACTATATAAGATTGAGTTCGCTAATACAAAAAATAAATAATGTTTGTTACCTAAATATGTGTATGGTGAAACCTACAAATTTTCGTTTTTTTTTCGAGATCCAAAGTTGTATATACACATACGTGCGTGTGACTACACTTACACATAGTCATGCACATACTTATTCGTAAATATTTTTAAAAAATCTCCGTTCCAAATACAGCATTTCTATCACGTTTTATCGAAAACAAAATTTTTCGCCATCACAAATCACTTCTAGAAGGAAGCACAAAAGTTATAAATATATTTAAAGAAGTATGACAGAAATATAATTCGATAAATATTACAAAGAACTATCAATTCACTTACTTTTCTTTTGCGAAATTTATCTTCCAAAAAGAGATATCAAAACCCAAGGTCGCGTATGAAAGAAAAAACGGCTCAACTTGCCGTTTGTGAGCTCTCTATAACATATATACATACGCACACATGGGTACACGGTATCTTTGCGGTAGCACAGGAAAAAAGAGGATTTCGACAAAGCAGATGTCCATATTATGCGGAAAAGAAGAGACCGAGCTTTGGCCGCGCGTACCGTATAACGAGCCATCGAGATCGCGCCTCGCTCTTCTCACCCTCTCGCTCGCTCTTTTTTTCTTTCTTTCTCCCTTTCCTCTTCTCGAACGAGTTGCGAAAAGTGCATCAGCGAAAAAAAGAGGCCGAGCAGGCGAGCGAGCCAAAGTTCAATCCCGCGTAATCTCATAATCATGCAAAAGTTGAAAGAAGAGAAGTTTCGCGGCAAAAATTTTCTCGCCAACGCGCTCGTTACGTCTTTCTCGCAGCCGCGACGAGAACGAAGACGACAACGACGACTCGTTATTCCCACGGTAGCGCCTTCGTAATCAAGGGTAGGTGTGCATTACGCGATTTCGCTCGATCCTTTCTTCGAAATGTAGACACGTAACTATGGATACAGTGTGCAATTCCGTTTTCAGCGGACATTGAACTACAGCAGGAACTTATCTCTGTTTTAACGTCAGTTCGGAGCAAAAGTAACAGTAGAAATAGGATTGTGAACGTAGTGTTATATACATTATATAATGATGGGAAAAGCAGTACAATAAATTGAAATTAATTTCATGTTGCTTATTTCTTCATTTTTCAATATTCAATGTTTTTATTTTTGTAAGTTTAACATAAAGTCTAACGGGGAATACAAAATTTCAGCATATCAGCATTTATAGTCTTTTTTTTTTTTTTAACGTAAAAGATCGACATATGGTGAACATCTCTTGGTTTTAAAAAGTATCATCAGACACTTTTTACTAAAAAAACTAATTTATTGAAAACAGAAAAGATACGTACCAAAAAAAACAAAGTCATCTCAGCAACATTTTAGTGATAATTTTAATGATTAAAAATGTTTTATTTTATTGTATTATTAATTTCAAACGAAATATTTAAAAAGTAAAAATCCCACATGACAAGTGTGTCGCAGCGCTACTATGAAAAAGTAGTAAATTTTTCTTATAAAAAAGAAATAAAATTTTAACAAAAAAAAAAAAAATTCTCTGCGTAAAAAAACAATTAGCAGCCGTTAACGTATTGGAATGAAATCTCTCCAGTGCATGAAAACCTCACTCACCAACGACCAAAGACCATAGTCGGAACTTACAAATTACTCTAAAATTGTGTCGTGAAGGATCAAATTCAGACCACAGATAAGAAATAAAGTCTCCTTTTACAAACAGCTTCTTGCAAAGCACATATTGTTCCAATACAAAAAAATGTCCTACTTCCGTTCGGTAGTCACTTATAACAAAATCATCATTAGAGAATAATAAAAACAGACACGCCTCTCTGCACGCACGGAACATTCATTATTCCATTTCAAGAACAAAAGGCAAAGAAAAATTACTCATCCACTCTGCAAGCTCTCCTCGGCAACGTATATCCAAGCCCTATGCGATTGAGAACAAAGCTCGCTTGCGCAGCTCCCATCTTATCTCTTCGCCCTTTATACATAAACCTCGCTCGTTGCATCGCCGAGCCTTCTCCGTGCGCGCGCGCGCTTTCTCGCACGTGCGAGCTTGCGATTTCTCATACGAGACGCTACTATAACGTGGCGCGCGTTTGCGTCCGAGTTGCGAATGCGCGCCTCTCGAGAAAGAGAGACGCGAGAGAGAATCTTCGGCATATATATATGCGAGACTCTCGCGCGCGCAATTCCGCGCTTAGGCGGCGAGAAATATAGCGAGCGCCGAACGGAATTGTTTCCTTCCAGGCTAATATATTCCCGCAAAGTGCACGCGCGCGAGTGAGGGAATTTTATGGCTCGGCTGCAGAGGAAGAGAGAGAGAGAGAACGTATAAGTATGCGCGCAGCGCGAGTTTCGGATAAAGTTTGCTGCTATGCGCGCGCGTGAACCCGGTGCAGCGATTCGCGCGTAGTTGCTGCTCGCGAGCGCACGCCTGAGACATGCGGACGATTTATTCGAGGACGAGTGTGGGTGTTCCTTTTAATTTGGAATGTTTGTAGGATGTGCTCCGTTATGTCGCTGTTGCGTATAATGGCTGCGATCCAATGGATAAGCAGCGATGATTCTGCATTATGATATAACTATAATCGTTAAATTTTTTAAAGAAAAAAGTAACGGACTACTATTTAAACATCGTATACCTTGAGAGTATGAGTGTATTTTATATAGGAAATGATGTATGAATTTTTATACTAATAACATCAAATTTTATGTATATATAAATTTTACTTTATAGTATGATATATTCTAAAGGTTTCATGAGATATTCCACGTATCCATAATTTTTACAGCATATTAATAAAAGTTCATTATTATATTTTATACCGTGTATGTAAAAATATAGCTAAATAAATTTATAATAAATTATTTCATGCAATAATCGTTTTTATTATTCTTTGCGCGAGCTATATTGAAACATTTTATTATTTTTTTGTTTATCGACAGGCGGACTTTCATTGCTCAATCCCGCTGCAACAATTTTATAATTTTATCTTTTTAAGAATATCATTTAAAAAACGTACCAACGAATCTTAATGTCATTATATTTCAATTATATTTTCAAAATAATCTGACTTTAAAGTAATATATATCTACACCCAGCTATCTACAAACTGTTACTTTTTAACTAAATTTCTCTTCGACAAGCGTATATATCGTATCGGCGTAAATCAATACGAGAAACCCGTTACTGCATTTTTCGCGTCTCCACTCGACCATAAATCGCTATCGCGCCGTTCAAAAACACACTCGATTGCACCTAAACTATTTACTTCGTTTATACTGCAGTTCTTTATTATGTCGTCGCGCGTTGATTACGGCGCGCGCGGCCAGAACGAGGGGAATAAAGGGAACGGAAAAAATGCTTGCGCGAGCGCGGCTGCAAAAAATGATTTATAATTCTCGAGGCGCAGTAACGAAGCAATCAGACACGGCGGGTTATCGCGCGCCACCCCACGTGGGACGACGACGCTCTTGTATAGCCGCGCTCACATATGTCACGCGGGAGGGCGAGTAGAGCGCATCGAGTCATAATATTGTCGGAACGTGTCCCCCATAAAATTCTCTCTGCGCGACGCTGGTTCCCCGCTGTGTTTTGCAAAAAGGAAGAAATGCTGGGAGGTTCTGGTCTTTGTTGGATTGTTTCGTTTTTCTTCTTTCGATTCTTCTTTTTATTTAACCTTCGCGTGATATTTTCTTGTCATTCGCTTGATTTTTATCAGTTTTTTATGAACCAATAATAACTGCGTGTTTTTTAAATTTTAATAACAAGTTATCATTTTTTTTTCCAAGCAGCGTTACTTTTTACAACTATTATCTACTTTGTATGCCGAATAGAATGTCTCAAGTTACTTATTCACGTAATGATAAATATGTTTACTCATTTAATTTTATACAGCTTTTCTATCTTTGAAATACTCAAAACTAAGTGCTCTATTTTCTTATTTGAGAAATCGCGAAATAATATCGAAAAATCATTACATCTACATTCGAAAAAGAAGCTATTTTTCTTAACTAAAAACGTAATACCTTTTCACCAGGGCAGTTTTAAAATTAAATTTACCGTAGAAACCATTTTTTTCTTATTATTATTCGAGAAAATTTTAAAAATATCAATTTTATCGTTAGAATCTTCTTGTTAGGAGGTAACTTTTAAAATTGTATTTCGCTGCCGCAGCAACTCTAGCACGCTGACATTCATTTATCAATTCACCGAAACATTTCACAAAAATTCCCCAGATATCTCGAGCGCTCACCCTGCAATCCCACGTATCTCTTCCCCGGCATTCTTCATCCAACCTTTCTCTTCTGCGATCCGAGCACTCGCGATTCCCGACTTACATCCACGCGTACAGCCAGAAGACGAAAAAGTCAAAAGGAATGCCGTAACTGTATACGAAAAATTCACGGGCGCATCGACTTTTTCTCAACTTACTATGCGTTTCTGCTTACCTGTATAAGAGCCGAAAAAAATTACCGCATCGTTCAACGAAAATATAAGACGAGGCAAAGAGAGGTTGAACGCGTGTACCTCGAAAACTCGCCCACGCGATCGATGCAAAAGTTTTCTACACGGCGTGGAAGAAATCCCGGCGTCGCGATACTTTTGGCGAAGTTGGACGTTGCCGAAAAATTGGACGACTCGAGTTGGAGGGAACGCGAGCTCGATGTCTATAAGTATATATATTGGGGCTCGGGCTACGACATTAAAGACGTCAGTTAGGCTGGTTAAGATGAAATTTTTCTGCGATATCAAGTTCCCTTTCACTATAGTTTTATGAACGTCAATTTTACTTTACCTCATTTTCACGAAAATTGAGTCGCCCTCTAGTTTTCAATAGTTTTTTACGTTGTAGACATGAAAGGCTTTATATTAAATTTACGATAATAGCATTAATAAGTTATTACCACAGAAAGGTAATATGGTTCATTATACGAGAAATAAACGTGAACTTTATACTAAGATTTTCTGATTTAAAAAAATAATAATATCGTAATACCTTCTAGAAAATGCATGAATTTCCTTTAATAATATTTGAATATTTTACCTTCAAAAATTTCGTGATAACAAAAACCAATTTCTTTGTTTCGTAAACATCCGCATCTGACGCTCTACTTTACCGTTCAGACTTTGATGACTTTTTGTCTTCTTGTTTCTAATTATTCGAAACAGAATGTCTCATTTCAAATTTTAATAATCTTGATTTTTTAATTTTAGTTTCCTTTTTTCTCATCCTCTACAGGTAATTTATTGCTAATATATTAATGCTGTATCTAATACAATATAAAATTTGGTACAATTAAAACAAACATTATATTTAAATTCTTATACATAATATCTTATATTATATAAAAATTTACAATAACCAACTATTTCATTAAACTTTTTCTTCATTATATTTACATGGGAAGAAAATTAAAATCACTCTCACCAAAAGATCCCCGAAGAAACAATCTTTAACGAGCTTACACCCTGCGCGAAGCCTGCACAAGCTCAGAGTCGGCTCAGCAATATAGCTGGCAATGCGGGCCAGCCGAAAATCGCGCTCGGCGGCGATTGCTGCCTCCGCCATATCCGTTCAGCCGGTAAGCTCGTATCGATTAGTCACGGTCCATCGATCCCTCTAATAAATTAAACCGCACGATCAACTTGCCGTGCGGAACGAGAGGGACGTCGTCTCTCGGCGAGAGCTAAAATCTCCCGCAGCCATGAGCGCGCGGGCGCTCGTCTATCGATCGTTCCGCCCTAATTTGAGAGGAGAGAGAGAGATTCGAGCGCGCGCCCGCGTGATGCGTCCGCGTCTGATTTTCATCGTCGAGTGAAACCGATGGAATTTCAAGCTGACTCGCCACTCCTGTCTCTCTTTGCTGCTTATATACGTCTGATGTATATGCCTGTTCAATGCGCGCGATATATATAACCATTTCTTATAGTTCCGCACCAAATACAATCTTTTTTAATTATCCGTGCCAAAATGCTGTGACACTAAACGTTCTAGTATTCATAAATGACATAACGAAACAATGTATACATAAAATATGTAATTACTTTGATTCTTTACTGTTATAATACACAATAAGCGTTTCCCATTATTAAAGAACATTTTCATTTACCTAGAAACCTACAAAGAAAAAGCTAAATTAACCTCCAGCGACGATCAAAACACAAAGCCCACAAGGGAACAATCATTCAATTCGCGCGGCGAAAATCACTCTATTCCGGGTAAAACAACAACGCGCGGTAAAGGGTATTTACAGCTCACCGCGGGAATAAGCGCTAAAATTAGAATCAACCAATTGCCGTCATAACAGCCACTACACACCTCCTCCACAACACGCTTTCTCTCTCTCTCTCTTTCACTCTGTCGGCGACATTCACCGCGGAGTTTAACGCCGCACTCGTGCTTTTCCTTTCGAGCTTACGCGCCCGCGCGCACTTATTAGCTCCCCCTACCTCCTCGGATGCTTTTCTTTTCTTCGCGCTCGCTTGCTAGCACCCCATACAGTAATGGCGAATGAAGTGCCGGCTTTAATAATCGAAGAGCCCGCTGCCGCGGGCCGTAAAAGCCGCACGAAAGAACGGGGGAGGAGAAATAAGAACAACAACGCGCCTCGACATCAATGAGGAACAGGACGAAGAGGATGGAGAGCGAGAGAGAGAACGCGGGGGAAATGTTGCGCGCGGGCCGTAAAGGCTTTACGAGCAATAGCGCTACTCTATACGTCGTTTCGCCGGTGTGCGCGCTTGTAGTCCGCTTTCCGTTCGCCTTTGCTGAAACTTGCGCGAGCACTGCATAGCTTCCGCTGCTTCTTAGCTATGTGTGTGGCTGTGTTTTCGCACACTCTACTATTATATACACTCACCGCGGTACGAATCGCCCGACCGTCAATGCTAAACTCGGCCTCCGCTCCTTATCTCGACGAAGAAGGCGCGCGTCGAAAAGAGCGAAGCGTGTATTATATATGTTTTTAAGTACTATAGTGTTTACACGAGTCTTACTCTAGAGGAAGGGACGGAGAGCACAATTCACCGTGTGCCTGCGGCCGAATGAGAGACTTAAAAGATACGCAACACTGTGGGTGTATATGTATGATGAAACCGCACTGGCTCGCCGCGAAGGAAAGTAGCCCTGCACACGACAAATAGGCCCGAGCAAAGCTGCTTAGGTATACGTAATGAGAAGAAGAACTGCGCGCGATGGTATTATATGGCTAGAGAATTGTGAGGAGGGTCCAATGAAATCTCCAGATTCTAAAAGAAATAAGCGGTGTTGGGTTTTCTTTTTCTCAAACAATCAATATAACTTGCTATACTTGATATTGCTTTATATTTGTGTGAAAATCAATATCGAGCATTCGTTTTTAACGAAATATAAACATATACGTCAGAGATAATTGAATGTATATATTTGATATGTAGATCGTAACGTTTTTAGAAAATTTTACATTTAACTTTACGTATCAACAAACACAGTTGTTTGTTAAACAACTTTGTTATTTATTTCGAGAGCGACATTTTATACTTTTGTATTTTTATGTCATTTTTTCAGCTTATACAAAATAAACATTCAATTGTTTATTTTAAGCGCCGTTGAAAAATAAAGGATTTATTTATGCGTATAAGTATTCTTTGATACACACTAATGCACGAGATTTGAACAAAAGAAAATGATAATAGATTAGTAAACAGAGAGTTTATTCGACCGTTGTTTCAAAAACAAACTATAACCCGAATTTATATATGGAATTATATATTATTATTATCAAGTATCTATTATTCCATTACCGGTGTACCACGATAATTGGAAATTTTAAACAAAGAACTCGCTAATGTGCGCTCACCACAGCATTATAATTTCCTGGAAATTCTCGGATCTCGCGCTATCAAGTCCCTACCCCTAAATGTGTAAATCTAGCATTAAACAATACCCGACAATTCATCACGCTAGTGGAAAATTGCTCGCACCACCATTAAGCTAAAAGCCGCACGTACCGAGACTGCGCGCACTCGGTATATATACCAGCAAGCCCCACGATCTCGCGCGCACTCTATATACCCTATATACCCAGCTTAAGCCATAATTCCAATTCTCGCAACAAGGAGATAAAGACGAAAAAAGAAAAGACGAAGAAATCGAATGAAAGGTATATAGGAAAGAAGGAGGGTATATTGCAGTCTGCAGCAACCCGTGCGCAAAGCAAAGAAGACAAAAAGTCGAAATCTCGAGGCAATTTCGGCCTTCCTACCTATATATATATGGAGAAAGAGAGAGAGAAACTCGCGCACACTGGATTAATTCGGTCTCGAGGGCGTCACTAATATTCATTTGCCGGCAGCGGCGCCGCCGCGTGCTACTCTCACCTGTCCTCCCCCGCCATCCCCGTCGCTTTTTCCCGTACCCCGCACCGCGAACCCCGGACAACGAGCGCCTCCGCAAAACCTCCGAGCAAATAACTCAATATCGACGAGGCGCCCCCGCACTCGCGTTCGTGTGTCCGGTGTGTATACACCCTCCACCGGGACGCGAACTATTCCCTCTCTCTCTTTTCCTCGCTCTCTCGTATGTACCTACAGTATTTTTCCTATTTATATGTGTGCGCGTGTATATATATATATACTATATACATGCGCCAGTAAACGAATTCCACGCAGCGTGTATTATTTTGCATGCGGCTGCCGGACCGTGTTTTTGTTCGGTTAGAGAAAAAAAAAAGTGCGGGCATGTTTGCATGTGCGTGGGAAGCGACGGTATAGAAGTTGAAATATCAGCCGCAGTTTTCCAGAAATTTCGTGGATATTTAGTTATTGAAATAAGTTTTGCTATTGTTGCATTGTCTTTGGTACAATGGTTTTAGATTTGACGGGTATTTGTTGATTTGCGTATACGGGCGGAGAGGAAAATTCGTAGGGAAATAGAGTGGTGTGTATTGTGGTTGAATAATTATAGGATGTTAATATACGAAATACCAAAAAGTTGTCTATAAATCAACGTTGGATCTTGTACGAAAATATTCATTAACATTTGTAATAATTTTATCGAAGTTTTACCAACCACTCACAAAATTACAAAGTTCTAGAATTTTTACTATCTTTCTGTATGCGATGTTGTTCTATACGGAACATGTTTAAAAGTTATACCTAATACAAAGGATTAAGTATTGCGTGTGTCCATATATGAAATATTATAATAGGAAATCTTTAAAAGTATATTGTAAGCATGAAAAATAGATTATAAACTTATTCATAATTTTATACTTATAAATAAATAAAAAAAGAAATAAGTGATCTATTCCTGTTTTACAACAAAACGTCAGATGAAATCTTGATTTTTCTACTTATTTTATTGAACTTTACCTTTTCTCTAATTTTCATAGTTTGAGCATGATCTTCAACACATCATTATTATGTTACGATATCGCATCTTTACGTGACAGAACCTGATATAATATGGTTGAAGAAATCCTGCTTGCTACATATTTTAGAACAATGTAAGTTTTTGTATTGTTATATATTAATCTCTATACGTATGCCATGTTGTAGTACACTACACATATTGTTATTAATATAAAATAAAATATTTTAATAGTAAAACCTTGGAAAATATTAACAAAACATTTGAAATATAATTACATACGAAATTTGATTGTTATTCCTGACTTCTGCCTGTACTTTAATTATCAAAACAACATGTTACAACAAAAACAACATTGAATTATATATATACGTAAGAATTTTTACGCAATCTCTATAAAATAATATTTACTCGTCAACTTCGCACATGACATTTAATAAAAACAACAAACAGCAGCCACCACCGCCCAGCAGAAATCACGCGTCCCTTTCAACTTTTAACACGGTCAAAAACCACGTCGCGCTCATTAATTCGCATCCCTGCTCACGCTCATACACACACACGCATCCACCCTCCGTCTCGCCTGCATACCTACCTCGCGTCCGCGCCCACTGCACAGTCGACCCTACATATATACTATATATAGCTGAACTCCAGCGTCCCTCGGCTATACTGTCGCACGCGTGGACGGATCCAGAGTGCCGTCGAGCGTATCCGCCGGGCAGCGGCTGCTGCGTGCATGACTGTGTGTGTCCGCTGCGCTCTGCTGAGCCGTTCCTCTCCTGCTGCCACCGCTGATTTTATTGACTTTTCATTTGACTAATTAAGGCAAAAGTCCCGACCGCGATTCTCCCCGGGACGGCGCGTATAGCACGAGTGTCAACACAGAGAGCTGGAGATGCGCGCCGAGCGTTCGATTAGTTTGATGCGCGCAGTTCCACACTCGGCCGCGGGGTTAAACCTTCGACGCTGATTTTTCTTTCTCCCTGTCGTTTTCTTTTCGTGCAAGTTGATACGTATATTTATAGGTAGAGGAAGGGCAGTGATTAATTCCTGTGTATCAATTGAGTGTACTTAAAACGGTACGAACGAGAAAATGAGCTTTCTATAGTATGAAAAAAGTTTTTTTTTGCGCGATAATCTTTTTGCATGCTAATTTTGATTTTATGAATTAATGAGGATTTTTAATTAAATTCGCAATAACCGTTATAAGCAAGCTCGTTGAACTCGCATTAAAAAGTCTTTTTTGGAAAAAAAATTTGCACGCCGTTTAATGAAAGGGGGCAAATTAATTAAACGGCATTGTGAGGCTTTGGAAATCAAGCGAGCTGCAACGAGTTTCCGATGAAATACCGTATGCCGTAGCATCGTACTACGAAACCCATAATACTGCGTGCGGTTCAAGCCCGTGGAAACTGCGAAAATGGAAGTGAACGGTATCAAGGCGGCATGAAAATATCTGAAAGGAGCATTGCACACGCGAAACTACAGACAGGATCTTGAAGGGGAAACTCGTTACGTCCGACTGACAGCGACAGCGACAGAGCGGATGCGATTGAAGAAGGATGGAGGTGACGTTGTATATGAGTGATTGAAAAGGGATAGAAGGGTCAGGGGGCGAGAAAGTTGTGAACGTTAACAGGGGAATATTACGAATGTTTTTGTTGCCTGTGCAGTGCACAATCAGTGGAAGATTTCGAAATGGTAAACGCTTTGTTTGTAATATATTATTTTATACATCGAGATACAAACATGGAGATTTTTACTAATTTTTGCTTCCGATTTTTCTTGAACTCTACAATCGAAATACAGTATACACGCTTTTTAGAAAATATCCGTATGAAAAGGGATGTTGGTATGCGTGTGTGTAGGGTATGTGCATTCATATATTATGAGTTATACCTATAGTACGTACTACTTGATGAGGGCTATAATTATTGTCTCTGATATATATCTTTTTTAATAAACATGATTTTCATTTCTTTTATAAACATTTTTTTATTTGAAAATTTTTTTTTAGTTTTCTACCAACCCATTAACGCCGAAGCTGCAGTAAAAGGACGCTTGAAAATAAAGGGTGTTTTTTGCAAGTAGAGCACAAATAACTCCAAGTTAATAGAATTATAATACACATTCAGTTAATAGGTCTGTTCTTTCGAATTCGAATTAGGACACTAAATGCCAATGAATTAACAACGGTTTTTATTACATTCTTATATTTTACAACGAAAAAGCACACAAACGATTCTAAACAAAAAACATGTTATCACACGGTTACAATATTTCCCTATCCATTTTTAACGCTCTGACACGGATCTCGCGCGTATATAACTTTACTAATCCTCGGGACGCGCAATCTTGAAACTTTTCCGAGTGTGTCCTCGTAAGAACGGCGACGGGAATAGTCGCGCGGTGGCGCATACAGATCCGCAAACGATGAGAACAAAAGTTGCGTTATAATCAGGACGCGGAAAAGTCCGACTACTCTGAAGGGCTCACAAAGAGCCGACCGCGACGGGACGACGGCGCGCAGCAAGAAGAGACGTACGAACATTCAGGTAGATAGACCTTCTCCTTTTTTTTAGTGGAAAAGAGTTTGATTACGGGGACAAAGTCGCGTGTGAAGTTTTGAAAAGTCAGAATGTGGGTTACAAGCCCGCGCGTGTTCTTTTCATCAGTACGAAATGCTCTGTAAGAATATATTATACATGGATGTGCGGTTAATAATAAAAGGGAAGATTCAAAAAATGTTTAAAATATGAGCTTCTTTCTCGTGGACCGAAGCAATCTCTCGCGTGAAAGAGTTGCCTTCGCTAACAAAGCCATAAATATAAGAGAACGCGGGGACGAAGACGTGTGTCCAAGTCCGTTCCCTTGGGCCGCCTCTACCTCGCTCCTCTTCTCACCCTTCGACAACGAAGATGCATTATATACGCGCGGTTCGCGGACGCGCAAGTGTCTTCGCGCGGAATTAGAAAGGGTCGAGCACGCGCCAGCGCTGTAACTCGCGCGGACAAAAGCCAACATTTCCCTTCTCCGCTTTCCTCGACCCGATTAATTTCTCTCGATCAAGCGGCGACGATTTTGACAGGGGCTCGTGCGTCTGCCGGGGGCAAGATTTACGAGCCTCGAGATACTGCAAACTCTCCTCCGCTGACGAATTTTCACGCTTTCGCGGAGAGAAGCGCGCGTCCCGCCCGCGCAGGCTTCGAAAGTTTGCCTGCTGCGAGAGGAAGAAGAATAATGCGTTGTTTTGAAACTATTGGAATTACGGCAGAAGAGGAAGGAAGAACGCAATATAAACAGTTTCGCCTTTTGTTCGTTACTGCCGATAATTTTCACTGCATCAAATAGATGGTTAACAATTACGGCTGACTAACTATTGTAATATATCACGTACGTGTTATTTAACAACAATGAATAGAGAAACCGATGTAAAGAGAGAGATAGAGAGGCGGGAGTCGATATTCGATGGTAAGCCAAAATTCAAGGAAGAGATAAGAAGACAGGCCAGGAGCAACAAAAGCATTCACTATCAATAGATTCTTTCTATTCTCTATACATAAAATACAAACAATTTTAGGACCATCTAGGGAATTATTCTTACAACGCTTTCTTTACTGTTGGATTTCAAGAAACAACACCGGCGCGAAGAATTTGTCAAGAGATGTGTTATTGCATGCAAGTGTATAATATGGGTGTATTACGTGAATAATTGTAATATGCGAGTTAAGTAGGTTAAGGCTCGATTTTTTAATGTTGACTGTGATAGAAACTCTTATATTTTTCAAATTTATAATTATATATTTTTATTCATTGAATAAACTCACTTATCCACTTTACTCGTTAAAAAATCAATAACTAACCGTTTTGCTATATGTTTACACATCATTACTTTTTATTTATTTCCCCCAAATGAATTACATGTAAAGCAATCCTATAAAAGGGTATAGACACCATTATTAACCAATAGAATTTACCGACAATAATTATTTTTCATAATATGTAAGTAAACGCATATTAATTTCTATTATATCGTTCCGTAACATACCTCGAGGTTTTAACAGCGGATTTCGCGCTTTGCGAGCTAACGTTTTGTAAATGCAAATGTGCTACATGAAACCACAGTTGAACATTAGATGTTAATAGAGTGTGGAAACATCATTGATTGGAATGGTAATTGCCCTTGTGAGAATTTATTATATTTCTTTAACTAAAAGTTAGTTTGTCACAACTTTAGATTAGTTGTTTGTATTTTAATAAGTAATCCGCAACAATCGGATACTTTCAATTATAAAAACTAAGAGCTATTTGACATGATTATTTTAGAACCATATAATGTTCATTACTAATCGATTACACGGATAAATAATAAGGGAAAAACATATATATTTTCGCACCTATAACCTAAGTATAGTTCTACCAGTTCTGTTCCAGCTTTCTATCCACTTATAGTGGGTGAGTTTATACGAGGAAAGATATACTATATACCCTATTTATAAAGAGAAATATAGGTAAAGTAAAGGTATTATATGGCTGACCAAATAAGTTCGATATCTACTTCGACAAACCAAGTATAGAATAAATGTGAATATGTATGAGATCAATACACATATAATAGTTACATAAAATAATAAAATTCAACTGCAAATACTCCACTTTCCGAACGATGTATTTGAATATCAATTTAATTAATTTAGCTTATTTGATTTAATACATATATATTATATTTTAAACAAAACAAACACTCTATTTAATGACTAAATATTTTACGCTACATATACGCCTCGATGGATTACTCCATTGGAGATTATACCCAGCGCCTCTCAAAATAAAATATAACCGCGTTTGTTAATGTAAACCATTTCCAATCGAGCTGGAAACCTCGATAACAACATATTCCGCACACGTTTGTTGCAGGCAGGCACTCCTTCCATAGACTAACTTTTAAAGTAAATACCCATAAGGCGTGTACACGCACGAGCACGTAAACAATCGAGCCGATAAAAGCAAGGTAAAAGGAAAGAGAGGGAGAGAGACACACACACATGCACACCCAGTGAATCCCTCTATATAGCCCGCAAAATACATATCCCCGCGTTCGGTAGCGGTGCAGGCGGTAAATCATCGGCGCTGCCAATGGTTCTTACGCTACTGTGCGCGTGCATTCGAAGGGTGGGGGCTGGATGTTCGACGGTGCACGCGAAATCAAATTAAATATCTCACGAGTGCGCACGCGCGCGGGTGAGAGTGGAGCTCGCATTTCATCGCCCCTGACGGGGGACCTGGCCACCGGCCAGCGGGTCGTCCTAACAGCGACGTCGAAGCCGGGTCTCTCTCTCCCTCCCTCCGTCTCACTCTCTGTCCCTCGCTCTCCGAAAGGATTACGGAGTTATTCCTAGTCGGACGTAAATCCGTCCTCTGGCGCGAAGAGTGAGGAGGGTGAAGTTTGGGGCCCCCGGAGATTAACGCGACCGAGTGCGGGGGCTGCTGCAACCCGCGCGGGACCGATCTTTCGTTTTTATTTCGATCACTGGAATAATTTGCTTGTTTGATTGGAATGTATAATATTTTTAACGGATTAGCAAAAGTATTGTAGTGATTTATTATAAGGTTTAAAAACATCTTTTCAACAGACAAGATGTTATAATGAAAATGGGGAACATCTCATACTCAGTTCCGAGTTGTTTAGTTTAACATTCAAAGGATTTGAGAGAATTTTTGAGAGGAGTAGATGTTAAAATTGGATACAGAAAAAAAGGAAGGAAAACAGGTTTAACGTTTTCGGAAGTCAAATGAATTAGGCAGTAAGGATCAGTATAGCTTCATAACTATAACATATGATATGTAATAACTGCCAGGAAAACAGAGTTAAATAAATGTTTTTGTTAGTTTTGCATAATCTGTTACTTGAACGAAAATACTTTATTAACGCATTTTCATCTAGCTTGTGCCATTTTTTATACGTTTTTTACAGATTCCGTTACTTTATGCTGTATACAATCAATACCTGCATACAGATATTACTATTTTAAAAATTAGAACGGCTATATTCGACTCCAACAGTGAGAGATAGATAATGATTTGAAGAAAGTAATAATTGGATTAAATCACAAAGAATTTCATGCAGATATCATTAATCACTTTTCCACCCCTACATTCATGCAAAGAATATAAGGACGCGCTATTTCTCATCACCGAACATTTTTATCGAAAAGCTACAAAGCACCGAACAAATTTAATTGAAACTTTTTGTGAAAAATACATTGAAAACAAACGTTTTCCAAACCAAAACATTTTTCCTTTCACCCTCTTAAAAAATGCATTCGGCAACAATATAAAAATTTGAAAATTGCTATTCGCCCTGTAGGTATACGCTTTTTTCTCGATTTCAAACGCTCGCATCCACGGAACGCAAAAACTGCATCTGCGAACAATTTCGTTTGCCGAAACGGGCGCTGGCTACGCACACACTGCACACACACATACATAGCTACACGGACGCTAAAAGGGAGAAAGAACGCGCACGAGGGTCGAGCGTGCGCGCGCGCGCGTACATAAGCCGAGGCAATTTAATGCACACCGCGCAATTATCCACGGCGTAAAAGAAACGCCGTGGAATTCTGCTAATTTGGGAAACAACCCCTGCAGATGATAACTTGGGGGCACGCGCGCGGGAGCGCGAATGCAAACAAAGCGCGAAGAGATTAAAAAAGCGCGGTATACGGAGGCAGGCGAGCAAGCACGCGCGCCGCGCGGTTCGCTAAAAAAGCTGCCGGGGGAAGAAACGTGTGAGCGCACCGACGCTGTGGAAGTTGAATTCGCGAGGTGTATAGGTTTTTTTCTTCTTTTTTTGAAGGGCAGACCGGTGTATGTAGGATAGTTCGCGTTAACTTGAAACTGCTTGCTCGTGGATGCTCTCGTGCTAATCTTAAATAATACGAAATAGAATAGTTTATTGTTTTAAAGGGGTAGAAACAGATGAATTCAAGGCTGAATGACTATGAATATTTTTAAAAGGCTTTATTATTTACTGTCGAAAGCTGGTTGAAAACTTTCGCGCGATCTTTCGAGCGGCATGGTTCCGAGATAGATACAAGATTTATAACCATAATAAATAATTAAACTAGGGTACCCTTAATTCGCTAGAACATTCGTTAGAAGTATTTTTTACTTTACTATACTCCTCTGTATTTAAATTTTCTTTGAAATATACTAAAATTTCTATAATTATTAAATAACTATTATTCAATTTTCTTATTTATGTTATGTGTACAAATGAATCACAAAAACTGTGCTATAAATGAGACACGAAATAGGGCAGACCCGAAGATCCGTAGTCCCATGTTCGGTAACTATATTATATATTAATAAGCTAACATCGCAAAGTCATTTCGCTGACTGGTCTCTGCTCGGACCCTTAAGTCACGGAATATATGATCCCGTGACTCTTATTAAAAAATATAATTGGTTTTCCACGTTATAGAATACATCGCATGTAATAAAAACTATAAGTTGTAGACAAGCATCAAATGAAATCAAATAACTCCAAATTCACAAAGTAGTCTGAAAAACCTTTTCTGGTCACTATAAACCATACTTATTTTACGCTTAGAAAAATATTTGTTACTTTAAATGTCAAAATGCCGAAACAAAGGCAGGCTCACATCTCAAACGCCCAGCAGCAGCACAACCTATATGCTCAAAGCGTAAAAGATTAATCAGATTAGCAGATTCCCGTCACTCTCTCTCGTTCTCTTCGCTGTCGCACCCCTTTCGCGTGCGCGAGCGCAACGAACGCAAAGCAAACGAACGAGGGGGAGTGAGAGAGGAGAGAGGCGTCGCACGCGCTCAGCGAGTTTGCGCTCGGCCTGCAAATATCGCGTTGGCATTCCGCGCGCATATAGGCCCTTATTCAAATCGGCAGTCGCCGCCTCTGCGCAAATTCGCGTGAACGATTGCCGCCCTCGCCCCCTCCCCCCTTTCGGTACAACTACGTGTGTATAATAGGAGAGAGATGCGCGGGCGAGGTACAATTTTGCCTTTCCGCATGTCGCCTCGTTCGCCTAGCTATATGCGTGCTCCGATTGATTAGCCCTTATTTGCTTATCTTGCGAGCGCGACCCCCTCTTTCCTATCATACTTAACTGGTTGCGGAATGCGTTCTAATCTGCGAGAAGAAAAGTGATGAATTCTTGTAAAACTTGATATCTTATATATTTTTGGAGCTTGTTTTTTGGTACGTTTGTAAAAGTTGCGATTATTCTAATCGAAGTCCAAAAAGGAATGATATACAAACGCATATGCGCTCGTTAAATATGGACAATATCCGGCGAGAGTTATAGTGCGTGAGATGTGATGTAGTATTTATGCTGGGTATATAAGCTTTGTGCGCTAGGGATGATGGAGCGCAGGGGGCTATTCGAAGGATTTATTCCGACATAATGAATAGCGTGATGCGTGCATGCGGATATGATTGTTTATGTTCGGGAAACAGTAAAACATTAAATGGCCCGTATTAATGCAATGATAATAAGTCGAATCGGTAATTGTAAATGTTACCACATCAATAGTTTTTATTTAAACGATACAGGTATATTAGGAAACCAAATAAAAAGATTTCCGCAAGCTTGAATGGCAAACAAATTTTTCGAAGCATAAATTTTCCACTGGATTTTTTTACTTTTATTTATAAATCTGCATGGCACAAAAAAGAAGAATGTGAATATTAAAAAGGATTTTATGACAGAGTCTTTTGATATTATAAACATTTTTACTGAAAAGTGTTTTTTTTTATATTTAAACTTTGACAAAAAGAAAAGAAAACTAGAAAAAACAAGTGCTCATTAAATCTTTCCTAATTTATACACTAGTTAAAAGTTGCACGTAAATTAGCATGAAATATACGAATAAATAGTAAAAATTTGTTCGACCGTAAATTGTACGATATTTGCTGTGCTTTGACGCTCATCTTTGAACTAGTATAACTTTGAAATAAATAAACATTTTCCGATTCAGAAAAAGTTAATAAAAGTTTGTTTTTTCTAGTCTTCTTTAGAAACGACCCGTCGAGACTATAGAATCGACATTTGAAGAAATGACTTTTTAAAAACTTGTTAAAATATTAACAAGTACGCATATATAGAAGTGAAGAAATAAGTTTTACCTGAAAAGAATTTGAAAAAGACTAAATTGGCGCGGACGTGTTTATAAATCCAAAACTAAATAGGAAGTACAATGAAAAAGTAATGACCTCAAATTGACGAGACAGGAATAAAATTAGCGTATTTAAAGTATAATCAATTGAAACATCAAGTTAAAACGCTACATTACACCCAATTTGACCCAATTCAATCCAATTAATGCTAGTTTCGAGCACACGCCGCGCCGGCTCGCCCAAATCCCTCAAAAACAATAAATCGTCGACAAACATTTACGAACGACGCGGACTCTCTCCCTCTCCCCTCAGTCGCGTGCGCGCGCGAAAAAATCCGTTTCAATTTACTGTGTTTACGCGACAGTAAACAACGGATCTATTGCATTTCGCGCCAAGTACTCGACAAATAAATAAAAGCAGCTTCGCCCACGGGAGCGAAAAAGACGGAAAACACGCTATATATACGTAGAGGCCGAAACTGCATACACGCGTTTGTGTCGCTCTGCCGTAAACCAATATTTGCACGGTTTCAAATTACGCTCTACGGCCCTAATAATCTTGCGCGGCCGACAGTAAAACCCTCCCACGCAGCCATAGGGAGAAAAGGGAAAAATTCGCGCGAACGTTTTCGAGAGAACGCGCAAGCCCGCCGCTATCGAATTCACAGAACGAAAGAGAGAGAGAGAGAGACAGAACGAGATCGTGTTTGCGCTGTAGCGAGGGCAGTTTGGGATCGGGGCCGAATGATTTGCATGCGCGGCCGAGCGAACGGGCGAGCGCGCTGGTGCGCGCGGGAAACGCAAAACTGGAACTGCAAAAGTGAGATATAGATGGAGAGTCAGATTTTATCTAACTTGGTTACAAACGGCCGGTAGTGCACACGTGAGAGAGAGAGAGAAGCTCGAATCGATGTGCTACTCCATACTTTGTAATTTAAATGCCGCGAGAGCGCGGTTTCGACCTTTTTGCGGAAGGGAGATTTTTTTTTTGTACGGAGAGGTCTGGAAAACGCTGAATAAATTCCCGAGGAATTTCGCTGAATGGATCTCTGATGATACATGTACTGGCGAAATATAAAAATGGTATTTTTTACTTTTAACTGCGTGACGATTTTATATATAGTTTATTAACAGTATTGGTCGCGACACACGCGTCGTCCAGTAAGCATTTTTATGATTTCATATATATATAAATTTCAGGCAAATATAAAATTCAGACATACTTTAAAAATTCCGAATAATCATGTAGCTATGTGCTACACGTTTTTATAAAGTTTTATCAATATTCTATACATTAAACAATTATTTTATACAGAGCAATTTTTGGTGAATGATAATTCAGAGCGACAATACTATACAATACACTAAACGCCTACGATCATTCCATAATACGACAATCCTGCAATTATCAGTCGGTTTTAATGCGCAGCCGCAAATTCCGTATTAGCGCAATCAAAGAGAAAATACGCGACGCTGAAACCGCAAAAAGACAGCCACGGAATATCGGCTTATACGGCTGTTACAAACGGAGCGCGCGTTCAACCGTCGCCGCGTCGCTCGGCGGCACATTTTAGCCGTCCGCGAAAACGTGACGTTTTCTCGTAATTGGACTCGAGGATCGCGCTAACTGCGCCGCAGATACGTACAGTCGCGTGATAATAGATGAGAGCATACATAAAGCCCAAGATCGCGATTCGAGCGCAGATCGTAACGTTTCTCTTTGTATTAGACGTATACACGACGTTACGCGAGTTTCGTCAGTATATAGGTATAATCCGGATCATTACACGCGTGTGGCTGTTTATCGCCGGCGAATACGATGTACATATACGCGCTCCGCGAAATTTCGCGTAGAGAATTTATCGATTACGAAATTTAATTGGCGGATTATTGCCGCTAAAGTATGCTGTATAGGCAGGCCGTGTAATCTCCTCGTTTATTTTATGCGCGCGCGCAAAGGCTAACGATGTATTTTCAGCGTATCTGTATTATAGATTATCAAAACTTCAATTATAATCGTTCGCTAACGAGTTTCAGGGATTACTGGAAACATGCAGATTTTTTTCACCTGTACTTGTGCTCTTCTTGATTATTGGTCTAAATCTCCTGACTTTGTATAGCAGAAATATCGCAAGGAAAGGAAAATGATGTATGTTTATCAGGAATAACGAGCTCTTAAAATATCTGACATGCGAATTAGTGAACTAATTAATTCAGTGGTAGTGAAAATTCAATTTCATTGCAGAATCAGTATAGATTTTCGAAAATATTAATTTATTCACTTGAAAACAATTATAAACTATCATTTTAGTATGTATTTGACTTGTAGAGTATCAAAATATACTACCTTAGACTCGCACAATCGGCTCAATCTTAGAGGTATATTCAAACGCCATAATCTAAGGAAAGCCACAATGAAACGCTCCAACCCTCCCATGCTGTAAGGAGTTTTAGTTTTATTATAAGACAAAAAGTGCTGAAATAAATAATATAATCTAGAAAATCTTCACTAACCTGCTATTAATGCATAAAAAACGAGCTTTTATTTGTTTTTTGAAAACTAAAAAAATAGTTTGTTCTGTCAAAGTTACGAAATATTAACTTGTAGTTTGAAAGGCGTCAGAACGTGAAATTATGGGTGGGAATTGATTTGTTCTTTTCGCTGTTCGAAACTTTTTTTTTCGCTGTACCAAAATATTTTTTCTAAACTAATCCCCATCACTTCAAATTATTCATATCAGTCAAATCAAAAGATATGTGAAAGATAGAACACCCTGCTTATTAGATTCGTCATATTACTTCTAGAGATTGATAAACTTAATTTATATTGTATATTTTAGAATCTATATTTTGATTGTAAATTAGATTGTAAATTCCTCATAATAAAAAGTGAAACTTAGGAGCGGTTCATTCTTAATAATAGTAACCTGCTACTCGTAAAACAAACATTTTAAAGCACAGTACTCCAATGCTGATGCGTAATTTTGTACGTTAGTTACATACTCTGTACATCAAGCCTTTTCATTAACACCTATGACCAGACAGCAAAACCATTTAAATCCTCCACATACATCAATTTTCATAAAGTATTCTAAATTCATAACATAGGGTATTCTAAATTTATTAAAACTGTAACTGTCAAAAAAATCATTCCATCATAATATGAAACGTTCCCACGTATAGATATACCTTCACCTTACCTCGAAACCCAAATCCACCCACGGCATCGCCCACACATGTATAACGCAAACATAACGTTAATTCAAGCTTCTCCCTCTGTATCGTATCACACAACGCAGCCAAACACTCGGAAATCGCGATGGACAATCGCACGATTATATACCAACTATACACTCCACGCACATCTACTCTGTCTACTCTCTTCCTCTGTCTATGTGTCCCATCACCACTCGTCATAATCCTGACACGAGAGAAACTTAATTGGATTCTCGCGTTAGTGCTCGTCGCCGGCTTTAGAACTTTTCTCTCTCCCTCTCACTCTCGTACACCCGGCTATGAATAGAACGGAAGGAGGAACTAGCGGGACAGCCACAACTACTACTACCACTACTACTACTGCTTCGCACCTCAAGCGCGGAACGAAGGAACGTAAACACAAATTCGCGAGGGGCAGGGAAATGAGTATCGCGGAATCCCGCTTGCTCTCGCTCGGCTAAGAGAGAGAGAGAGTGAGAGATATAGCGGGAAACGAAGCTAGAACGCGCGAGCGCGTGCGGATGACACAGTTTTCGCGAAAATAGCGCTCACTATTTTCGTATAGGCCCAAAGAGAGACGGCGGCGCGAGTGCGGTCCCGTAATAAATGTTCCAAAGACATTGCGCGCCTGTACGACGTGCGTCTGTGCGATAGCGCGTGAGAGCTCGTGGTCCATTCTTCCTTTTATTCTCGGAATCTCTCTCTCTCTCTCTCTCTCTCGCTCCCTTTCTATACCGCATTTTGTTCTGCTTTTCGAGTTACAGAAACGCTTTGACGACGCTTTGACTTCATGCTGGTGACCTAGTGCGAAACACTGGAAATTTAATTTGTCTGATGACAAGTTGGCCGTCATATTAATAATATGGATATTAAATCGTTTACATTGGATTTTAATGTGAAAAGAATTTCATTTTTTTATAGTAAAACAGTGACTTCACCAGTGAATGAACAAATAAGGAAATTGTAATTTTTGTTATTGAATTAACAGTTTTAGAAATGGATAGAATTAAAAATCTTTTCTAATTAGTATTTTAAAGTGTTCAAAAATTTACGTCAGTGACAATATTTTAGATATAGAATAAAAGTAGAAATTTTGTTCAAAAGAAATCTGTAAATATCTCCAAAAAACCAGTAAATGAACACGTGATGCTGGTGATTGAACACTTTGAAACCAGTCAATGAACACTTACTTTGTATGTACTTATGTAAGTTCAGTAACAGGAATTTTACTGTTTTGCAATCTGAATGTTGAAAGTTGACACCAGGATGATAACGATACGCTTTATGTAACATTATTGATTGTAGTATATCATGAGGTGCGAATAACGTTCGTTCACTGGATTGCCGGGATAAGACTCGCGGCCCAGCAAAGAATTGTTCGTTCGTTCACTAGATTCAGGAGTAGAAAATAAACGAAAGTTGTGGAACACGTAAATAACATTTAAATAATTAAGTTTTTCTTAAAAATAATGTCGAATCGCCATCTAATAAGTATAAAACTTCATTTAGACGTAAGATTTTAGCACAAAAACTTTTGATTTTGAAAAAACTTCAGTATACTTATGTCTACAGTGCCTCTGCGTCACCCTTATAGCGAATGGCGTATGTTTAATTCTCATCACGATATCGTAATAGTAATAATTTTTTTTATCTAATGCAATTCATTTCATAGCATGTACATGTAATACATAAAATGAATGGAAATTTTACAAAGATTTCAAAATCATGATTATATTTGATACACATAATGTACAAATTTTACAATTTTAAATATATATATGTATCAAAATGTTTATTCACTGGTGACGGTAACGGTTCCAATACTGGTGTAGTTACCCAACATTTTTTCAAGATTCCTTATCATGCTTTTACACGCAAGTTTACAAACATCTTCCCAAGTGTTGAAAATGTTCTCAAGGATTGTTATACCCTTTTGTGAAAGTGTCTGACCTTACGTAGGATGTGACCACTGATGCTAGTTTATTTCCATTCTAGTTTATTTTGTTAATTATATTCTCTTGTTGTAGTTTGTGCTTATACATTTATATCTTTTGAATTCAACATGTTTCTCAGATTAAATAATATGGAATGCAAATGGTTCGGCTTAGAAAGCCTCGAACTAAAAATTCTTTTTAAATCGCGGTTACACTAAATTACAAAGATTAAGGTGGTATTAATTGTGATTATAATTCAATCAATGATGAAACATCATATTAAGTGCAAGAAAAAAGGGAGATGATTATATGTTTGAACAACTTTAATCGTGAATGGTTGTACCGGACTCGGTACTGGACCTATAACACTATCATAAGAGTAAGATTATTTTTTTTCTTTAATTCACTCAAATTGATTGATTATGTTGAACATTTTAACACTAATAACAAGTATATAACAATTATTATCAAAACCATAATCGACGAAAATTTGTAAAAACTTTTAATAACGTATAAATCTGTAAATTGATACATTCACCTAATAACGTAGCAAAGAATCTCGACATATTCCAAGAATTTGTTTCGAAAAAAAACATCGAAACATGGGGAATAAGAAAAATTAAAAATACGTTTTATGATGTGCAATGCGCAATGTTTGATAATATCTCGGAGACAACCTGATAGAGTCGGCCGAATGTGTACGTAGGCAAATACATTACAGAGGGGGAGAGAAAACGCGCTTCCCACGTTGCAGGCTGGCGCGCGACGACGACGACGCTGTCTTTCATAAAAGTAGATCAATTTACCCGAGTCAGCGCGTTTAGCCACCGCGCGCGGCGCGGGCGCGCCGTAGTTACGAAATTTACATAATGCCATATCAAAGCAAACTGGCATGAAATCGACGTCACTTTCAACTTCCCGGGACGACGCCGCGGCGTCGACTACGACGACGACGCGCAGATGCTCAAAGCGTCAGCACCTTTTAAACAAGGAAGTACACACAGCAGCTGTCGGTTCAAAGACAGCCCCGCTGCACGTATGTGGCGGCTGCTCTCTCTGAGTCTGATAAATTTCTTGCTAATTATTGCTGTACGCATTAAATTGTTTAATTATATAATGCCAAAATTTATTTTAAAAATGTAAATAAGAGATGTGTAAATATTTGTACTACGTGATGAAAAGTAAAAGTAAAAAGTAATAGAGCTTCAATCTGTACTATATTCGACTTTATCAAAGAAAGCCCTTTCGTCAAGCCTAAAGACAAACCCGACATTCGGAAAAATAAGCCGGAGGACTGAGAAGGTATAATAAGGGGGGCAGATACCTCGCACAACACCGAAGGGGAAACCCAAAAACCGAGAACCATAGGTATATAGAGAGCCCGCCGCAAGTGAGAGAGACAGAGAGAGAGCGCGCGCGAGGTGATTCGGAATTAAGCGACGGCGCGCGGCGTGGCGGCCGGCTCGTTTATAACGTCGGCTGAATTAATAAATTGATAGCGCAGCTGGCATTTTGGCAAGGGAGCTCCATTAGACGCGGCATTTGGCACCCTTTCGTAATCCCTGACGTCACCGTAATTATACCTAAACACACGTACACACACACGAGAACGCGAACGCAGACGACGCGTAAATGCCCCACTGCCGGCGACACCGCGGCCTCCAGACGCGAAGATCTCGAAACGGCTTACGACGACGAAAATCGACGGCACTGACCACCGAAAGGTGCGCAATACGATGCGTGAAGAGAGAGAGAGGGGCGAGAGAAATTCGAGGAGTCTGAGCCAAGGGGCGGCACGCGTATAGAATAGTAGATTGTGAGTCACGATTGGGAGGATGGACAAAGAGAATTGACTCTATTTTATATAGGTATGCAGTGGTGAAGCAATACGTGTATCTAGGCTCATTTCACCTGCTTTCGCGCATCTGTGATGGCTATTACGGTGTAATGTGGAAAATTACCAAATTGATGTTGGGTAAATAAAATGAGGATCGTTGCGGGAGGGATGAGCACAACAACAACGTTACGCATATAATACGATTATTTTGTATAACAGGAAATAACATGCTATTAAAGTTTAAGTAAATATACATAAACTATTATTATTTTGTAAGATTCAATATAAAAATATACGTGTCATCATTTTGTGAAGAATTTTCAGTTAATTGAAATCCCTTTAAATTGAATTTCGAAGATTCGCTTATTTAAATTCCTTACGTCACTTTCAATTTATATTTCAACTCACAATTTCCTAATTACTTTACTATATCTGAAAAAGTAATAAAACAAAAATCGGTTGGATGCACAGTAATTTTCAATAACATACACGAACAGTCTATATACTCAAGCATCCTTATACGTCCAAGCCAATTTTCACGAATGCGATAATTAAAAAGAAACTCACTTTAATTACTGGACGTCATCCAACAATAAGCCGGTCCTTTCGTTCTCGCACACAAACCACGATCACTGCCCTGCATTCGTCGGCGAATCGAAATTACCTCACGATTTTGCACACTTGACAGCAGCACTAGTCACTTTTCCTCCATCAATCTGCTCTACCTCGAACATAATTCCTCAAAACCCCACTGACCGTTTGTACACGCGCTGCAGCGCATCATCGCAAGCAATATAACTCCCTATTCCGAAAAAACGCGAAAATTCGGTCCTCACAGGTCAAAGCTCTATCTCCCTCCGAATCAACTGAAAGTTCACCTGCTCACTGATATATACATACAACGGACGACGCAGAAACACTCACTGTAGGTATCCGGTAACACGCAGGTATATATCCCCGCAGACGCGCGAAATTTCGAAGGAACCGGCGGCAGCCCCGCCGCGACTCGCGCTACAGCTATACCTCTTCTCTCTCTCCCTCCCTCCCTCTCCTATACCCCTTCACAAATAAAAGTACAAATTCGAGCGAAAGTTCACTCATCGACTGGCGTGCGCGCTTACTCGCGGGTCCGCTATATTTGCGCTCCTTGGGACAACTCCAAGAAAACCGCGCGCTCGCCACGCTCTTCTCATCTGCGGGCGAAACGCGAGCACGCGTGTGTATATATGACACACACACGCGTGTTCGTGTGCAGCCACAGCGTGCGCGCCCCAAAGTCTAGGTATATAGGTGTACCTATATATCGTTCTTTTTTTTTAACTTTAGAGGGAGAAGTTCGCGAACCGGTACGTATAGAAGTCTAGGAAAGGTAAAGAGAGCGCGGGAATGGTGATGGGATGAAGTATCGCGGAGAGAGGACTTTATAGCAAGGACCGTTCCACAACTATCCGTGTATATATACGTGTACGTAAGTTTTCAGGTATAACTTTTTTGGGGGGATTCGTCATCTTGATTAGAACTTCCGGGGTACTCTGAAGCGTGGTGCTGCTGCATCGGTTATCGTGAATGCGGCGGAGAGACTAATTTCTGTAATGGAGTTTGAATGCATTTAAATAGTTGATTTCTATGAAGTAGAAATGCTTGTTTGAAAATTAGGCCCTTCGTCTTCCTCAAGTCTATCCGGCCAAGCAGTACTGACCAGGGGAGGCTACGAACTCAGGATCGCGGATTCAGCTCAAACTTTCCGATATGTTTTTGGATGTAAAATTATAATGAAAGCTGCAATATTAGACCCTAACGCTAAAAAAACTAAAGTTCGGCGCCTTTTTGGCTTTATTTAAAAAAAAGTATTTAACTCTGGGGAGTCTTAAATATAATTACAAAAATAGAAAAGAAACGAGAGAAAATGAGCTTTGATTTGCTTTTTTAAGAATAAAAAAATGTTGATTTCTTCAAAAGTTATGAAAGTTTAAAATTGAGCATCGAAAGTGCATCAAAATACCTGTGCCGGCAGTCGAACAAACAACGTATAATATGTATGGGAGATTAAACAGTGCATTTTCGATGCTCTATTTGAAACTTTTATAACTTTGGACGGAACCAACATTTTTTAATTCTTAAAAAAGCAAGTGAAAGCTTATTCTTAGTCGAATATTGCAACTTTCTAAATATTTCTATATTCAAAAACATACCGCAAAGTTTAAGCCGAATCTGTGATCCGGAGTATGTAGCCTCTCCTAGTGAGAGCAAAACGCCCTTTAATTCTATTATATTTATAAAATTTTATTTATTTTAAACGTTATCTTATTAATTAGCATTTCAATTTTCTTTTTAGGTTCGTCGTTTGAGCAACATTTTTGGTTCACAGATGCGAACTCATTCTGATATTTAAATTATGCAATATCTAGAACTACCATAAGAATTCATTGGTTTTTTAAAATAAAAATTGGTGTAATTATTTTACCAGCACATGCTTTAAACCTTTTTGTAAAAAATTGACGTTCATGTTTTTATTTAAACAAACATTTAGATGAAAATCCTATTAAGGAAATGAAAAATTTTCATTTGCAAAAGTTACAAATGTATCATTCCGAGTGCAAATAGACAAACTGCGTAAAATGAAATTTTAAATTACATGGTATTAATTTTCTTGAGTAGTGGGCATAGTGTGTATGTATGCGAAGAACAAAATTCGAAAATTAAACGATACTAAAACAATCAGCGCTCGTAACACAGAACACTCCACTCAGTGTAAAATTTAGATGTATACATTTATTTAAGTTTACACTTTAGCAATATGAAAAAGAAATCGTCCATTTAAAAATAAAATCATTTGTACACAAAAATTATATAATTACTTTGAACGAAACGTAATCTCATAAATATACATCAATAACTTTTTCCATATTCGCCTCAAAAGGGGGAATCTCAAGCGCCGCACTTGACTCGAGCTAATCTAATCCAAACCATAGAGAGAAAGAGAAAATTCGCTACAAGAAGGCAGCTTCATTCGTTCCTCCCTCACCTCTCTTTCTGCTCGTTACTTATGTAATTTTCTAACCTCAAGACACACAAAAGCGCGCGCGCGCGAAAGAGAAAGAGAGGTAGCGGAGAGAGCGAGAGAGAGCTCAAACTTTCGACAAAGTCGTCCGTCGTCGCATGCTTGCGGGAGGAAAAAGAAAAGCGGAGTCGAGGAACTCTGCCAAAAACGCGCTCGCGGGACGAATTGACGCCCGCACGCTCACAAGAGTGAGAGAGAGAGTGAGGGAAAGAAAGAGAGAGAGAGCAAGAGAGAAGGTCACGAGCGCAACTCCGTGACTAGAGTGCAATAAAAGACGGAGGAGGAAAAGGGGGAACGGGCGAAACTTTGTTTTACAAAGTGCCCCGAGGATTATTGTCGGGACGAGGAAAGGGGGCGAGAGACGCACTAGCGTGACTTTCGATGAATGATATACTGCGTATAATATTTTTCATCTCTCGAGGGAGCTTTTCGACGGGGAAACTTAGCGAAACATTTTTTCAAAGTTGGAATAGTTGTTGTTTGCCCAAAAGGCTGAAGGTGTATATAGAAAAACCATTTAATCAGTACAGCTGCTGACTTTTCTTTTCTTGCAACGTCAATCGCAGGCAGTTTAGTTTAATGATTGGTAAACAGAGATTTATTTTATTGTATTTGTGTTAGAATCAGTCAAATTCATACCATTCAAATAGAATGCATATATACAAGATACGAAAAAATGCGTAAACATTTATCGTACATAATTGTTATTTTGAGTAAATATTCCAACAATATATTCCTGCAAATAATGGTTCTTTAACATTCTCTTCTACAAATAACAGGCAGGTTTTACTCATATTTGTATATTGTTGTATAAATAAAGAGGGTATTGTTTTAATGAAAAACCACTTTATATATATGTTGATTTTAATCAAAATAAATGATAAAATAATGTAGCTTAATAATTACGAATTGAAAGTGTTATGTGCTATAAGTTGAAACGTTATTATGGGAAAGAAAGTGTTTACACTGTGTAAAAGTCGGGAAATATGTGTAATATTCTATATAGCAAGCTATGCTTTTTCCACTTTATCCCTGCGATTACTGGCGTGCACCCAACCCAATACAGAATAACAAATTATAATGTGAGCGAAAATAACGTCTCGTCACTAGTCTCTGAGAGCGCAATATACTTTTATTGATATTATTTAGGATTCCAATTCCTTTCTTGGTAAGTAAAAAAAGGAAAGGGGAACTTAAGTTTAGAGTGTTTACACGACATCACTCATATTTTTTTTTTTTTTTTTTTTGCTGTGATACGCGACGTTCCCAAGAAATTATTATCCGTACGATTAATGTTGTGCCATCACATCAGTAGAATATATAACTCGAGAGTAAGCACTATACGCAATTCTTGCAGCTTTGTGACACTATGTCCTTATATGAATCTCCGAAACAAAGTCCGCAAAATTCCGAAATTGGAGCCATTCTATATAAATATCATTCCTTCTTATACTCCTTGTACAACACTTGTAACATGACTCGATCACAACTCTTAACACGTGATAATTCCATAATCACTAACTGGGACCAACCAATAATCCGTTACTGCAGTATGAGTAGGTATAGGAAAAATTCGAGCTAGTAATATTGGTATGAAAAGATTCGGTTAAACATATTTTAATATATAAATATGAAATTAATCGTCGCACGCTAGGTCCCACACTCTATTTTATCGACTACCATTCCAATATGCACCCTGTATTTAAAAACCTATTCATTTCCAACTGCTTACAATACAGCACTCTTAACTACGAACCATTGCAATTAAAACCTCATTAGAGCCATACCCAAACACTTGCCCACGGGCGACCAAAAAGAATCAACTATACAAAAATCGCTCGCGTGCAGGACAAAAGTGCGTGCGTGCGTATGGATACATAATATATACGGCTGGCAGGCGCGCAAATGACCTGTCGCTGTATATATGATGATGCACGCCTGCACCGGACACTTGCTCGCGTGGCGTCCGATAGCGTCACGGGCGTTCGCGGTTCCGCCGCGGGATCGAATCAAAAAGGAGGCGGCTGGTGGGACACGCGCGCTATATACCCGCAAGTTATTGACTCTGCGACCGCCGTGAATGGGATTTCGCGCGAAGCAATTTCCGAAAAGCCTCTATTCGGAGAAGAATAAATCTATTACATATAGGCGAACGTCGAGAGCCCACCACCGAACGCTGGAATACTCTATTATTAGAGACAGTTAAATGAATATAGTATATATATAGGTATTCGTGCGAATTCGTATTGTATTTATTTGGATATCGAAGATTTAAAGTATTTGTGGAGTTTATGTGTATCGGAATATGATAAAATCCACGAAAGTTTATACTTTATTGATATGAATTGTAAATTGTACTATTGGAAAAGTTAAGTATTAAGAAAGACTTTTAAACGTACAATGAAGAGTCGTAGATAAAGTTTTAAAAAACGAAAAAATAACTAGAGAAAACAAACTTGCATTGGTTCTTCAGGATAAACAAATAAATTATATATATATATATATATATTTGTTAATTATTTTTCTAAAAGTTTAATGTTAAAAAACTTTATGAAATATACTCACCTAAACACCTGAAATCCCTACATCGAATTTCGAAGGTGTTTTGTATGTTTTTATATTCGTTTCCGGGGCGTTTTTAAACATTTAAAAAAATAACGTTAATGCTAAAAATAAAATGTTTTGCTAAATAATATAAAAAATAATAATAGGTATAAATAATAATACAAAAACATAATGCTAAGGTTTTATTCGTGTATTATAATATGCTAACAAGCGCAAACAAGTACATCACTATAATGAACTTCCTCATGTACAAAATAAATATTAACTACTTATATATTTTTACATTTTTCAAGAGTTCGTTTTGAATGTTTTGATATGGTCATTTTTTCCATTTATTGATAAACTCGCATAGTTTCGCATGCGAATCTTATCTAAGGTTATTCTAGAGATAAATTAGGTACTTTCAATGACTATATGTCTTTAGTGAACAATATCTGCCATTGTAATTATATAATTTAGGATTTCAATTTCTTTTTCAGTTCGTTAACGGCAGTTCTTTCAGCAATATCTATGGCCCCTTACATTATCAGATCTTATATTTTCTAAAAAGTCTCTATCTTGGGATACAATTACCCTAATAGCATTTATTATAATCTTGGTTGCACGAAAAGCTCTGAGCTGACCGAAACAAATAATAACCTCTTCTAATACATCGAAAATATATTCAATAACTATAAAAACATATAGGAGCTCATTCGGACTCGAAATACATCTAACGAAACTAACAAAGGAAGCTGCTCACCTCGGGATCATGGATTTCGCTAATACTTCTGAATGTCATTTTATGAACTCCTGTTTCAGGTTTTGGTTCACTGGACTCTAGGGACCAAGATAGAACCGTTTTTTTAATATCTAAGGAAAGTAGATGTCGGGGAGTACCTAAATAAGTCAATAGCTAAAAGTGATAGAATAATCTCGCAAAAATAAACAGAAAGTACACTGAAAAACTTTGATATAAGCTTTAATTCGTTAGAAATTTATGTCTCAGGAAGTTACAAGCAATCAAAAACAGCGTAAAAAGTAGTTAAAAATTTCCCTTTCTTTTCTAACGATTTTATCAACCACTTCAAAGTATGATAGGTTTCTACAAAGATCATAAATTTAGTTTTTATAAATAAGGACTGTCTGTATAACAAGCAAAAAATTTCTTTTCGAAATTTAGAGAATTCTATCTTCTATTGCACACATTGCTAATTTATATAAGCGATATTAACATATCCAGAAATCTTATTGCATGCACACACATAAATAATGTTTTACCATTAAATAACTTTTGCAAATCTTCCCGTTTAATAGACAAAAACAAAAACAACGGTTCTTTCTTCTTTCTCTTCTTCCTTCAAAAAATCTGTTTACGTAGCGCATCATTAAAATTTTCCGCACAATTATTCCACTGATCTCAAAATAAAACTAGCCTCGAGAGATAGACGAAACCCCAGTAAGTATAAGAATACACAGCTGCCCTACCCGTACATATACGTAAACATCATGTTTCTCTCAAGTTTTTATTAATCCGAAAAAAGTACGTACATTTGTTTGAAAAAGCGTCGGTAATTGCTCTGTGTTAGTCTTCGCTCTATCCGCACAAAAACGTAGACCTCAAAATCAAGCTATACGTACAGAAAAGAAGGGAAAGTCTAATAATCCTCCCAGTGTCGACAAAAGGGAAAGAGAAAGGCTGGTTGGTGGGGGAGGGTCGCACGAGAGAGAGCGTGCTGCAAGCACACAGGTGTTCGCGCAATGTAAGGACCGCCGCTGCTATACCTACTAACCGGGAGCTTGCGCCGACTACTCACCTGCAGTTTGTAGGCATGCACGTTCGCCCAGTCCTCTCGTGCCTACACACTTTTGTCTGCACGCACCAATCGGTCGTAACTTCACGCACACCTGTTATTTACCACACGCACGCCAAGTCCAGGGTCCTGCGATCTCCCGCGCGTCCCGTACGCAAAACTTCAGTACAGCTGGCCGCGAGAGCTTGCTGCAAGCGACGTTGCCATTGCGCAGGCGCCTCTCTATACGATACTCCTGCCTATCTAAGTATGGTATGCGCGGTCGGTCCGATGTATATTACAGCCACTGCTTTACCTGTAGATTATTGCTTTTCATTCTTTGTCAAAAGATCAAATCTTGCTATAATGTTTAGTTGTTTCATCGAAGATTTCTTAAAAGTATATATATTTTCCGTGCAGTTGTTTGGAATTTTATTTTGCATTTTATTAATTTACATCCGTTGTGCAGAAGTAATTTTGTTGATCACCCATAATACTGGTATTCGTTTATCTTGTTCTTCATTATCTCGCGATAGACGTAATTCTATAAAAATATAAATTCCAATATATATAATATATATTAATACTTTTCTCTACTCAGAAAAGTTTTTAAATTAAATATTGATTGGAAATCAAAGTATTTCAAAATCAATCAGTATATTTAACTTTTTTATAAAGACATTTTAAATTTAATTCCAAGTTAATTAATAAATTTGAAGTATCTATATCTCGATCTTATCTATAGATAAGAGTCATGGGACACGCAATTATCTCAAGAACTCTCATAATTTTTTTAATTCGATAGTTTATAGTTTCGCGGTTATTTATTTTTGAAGATTGCTTCACATAATATTAATATGAAGATTTTTATAGAAAATTGTTGTATATACAACAGCGTAGTCTTTCTTTAACTTTACAAGCCACTCTATTATGTATTAAAACAATATTTATAATCTATCTATTAAAACAACATTTATAATTCTGAAAAAACCAATCAAAGTTGTTTTCTCTATAGTTTTATTTACTCTTTTCGAATTGAAATTTAAGACTTCCCAAGATTAAATGGTTACTGTTTTAAAAAAAGGCATTTTTCAAATTTCTTTTTTCAAAATAAAGCTGAAACTGTCCTGAACTTGAGTTTTTATTAACGTTTGGATCTAATGTTGCAAGTTACGGCTTTCTTCGTATGCCTACATCCAGAAACATATTTCAAAGTAGACCACCTCTCCTAGTCAGTAATGCAATCTTTATTAAATACAACATAAGTAATTTCATTCATTTTATTAATCTCACAGTCATTCTCACCTTCATCTTGATAACTTTTCTCTCGCGCAAACTGTACGTAATTATATATAAAGAAACCCCAAACGTACAAGCCTCAAGCAAAGTCGCAAAAGCGATATCGAATCTCGCGCGCTTTAATCACACGCCCAGTCGCTGGCGCCCCGCCCGGCAGTCGCGGCTCGTCAGCTCGTCATCAGCTGGTGCGCGCACGGTGGGCGCGTGCGCCGCTCCGCCGCTAGCGCCGCTGCCGCGGAAATGGCGTCACTCGCAGTCCAACATGGCTGAGGTGAGACAACGTAAACATAGTGGAGGCTTCGACGGCTCGTATGCGGGTAAGTTTTTTTCGCTTTATCACCGGGTATCCTAAGCCCACCGTGCTACCTGTACCCTACCAACCTCTTCCCCGACGGCCCAACTCCACGCTAATCTAACGTTTATCGCTATTCTCGAGCGCGTAAAGGGCAAAAAAGGCGCGCGAGCCGACGCTGTAATGCACGTACACGGGCCTGCCAGCGCTCTGGCTGTCGTATGTTGTTCTTTTTTCTCTTTTTTTATTCTTTTCGGCATTTGAGCCAGTGGCAACCGTACGAGTGTACAGCAACGGCGGCATGTCGTCCTCAACCGATTTAAATTCCCGGTATATAGAGCATGTTTACTAATAGGAGAGAGAGATCGACGGTTTGTCGTTGATTCGAATGTTTGTACACATCAGGGGAAAAACGTATTTAAAGAGACACGGCTAGCGCGGAGTGCCTTCACGCATTCTGTGCACCGTGACTGCACGCTTTTTCCTTTCTCTCGCACGCTCGCAAGGTGTCTTTCACCGCGGCAGCTGCTGCTGTACCACATTACTCGTCTCGAGGTAATTGTTTTATGAACGTCCAGCAAGCTTTTCTGCGCCCGTTTATGCACGTACATGTACTACATACATACACAAACCTGTACACAATAAGTACTCGGCGATCATCTGTATGTACCCGCGCGCGCGATATCTTTCTCGCTATAGGCTACATTTGAGGTTAGAGTGGTCGTCGCGAATTTCATCGCATTTTGCCTCATTGAAATAAGTACAGAATCTGTCTGTCAGTCTGCTGCTTTTCATTGCGTTATCTACGGCAGGCCTCCAACGATTTTTCCCCTTACTCGCATGCACATATGGGACCTGCCTTGTATACATCCGCGCACCTAAGCCACGCATACACAGTCTCTTCTCCTTCGGGGGAAATTTCGAATTTAACGCGTAGGCAGACGACGACCATATAGCCGATTAGTCAGCTCTCGCAAGCATGCTGTAAGTGGTAGTGTCTTCGTTTTGTCCGCGCGTCCGTGATGTGTATATTGCACGGGACGACGATCGATTCAACGAGGAGACCGCGCTCTCGCGGGAGAGTGAGAGGGAGAAGAGAAGCACGCAATGTGTGTGCCAGAAGGAGAGAGATAGAGAGACTCGCTCTTTGTGCGAACTCGCGCGCGCGCTATACGCGATGACTGTTGCATTGGCAGTTTTCGGTTAGGAGAGCCGCAAGGCTGATTGGCAATTGAGAGGAGAAGTATTGAGGCTGAGGTGACACGCCACTCTCTCTGCCTCTCCCTCTATATATCTGTTAGTGAGAAAGGAGGTCTGTTAAAATAGTAAGTGATTTAAGAGGTTGACTTGGACGCGCGCGCGGGAGATGCGCGTGCGTTTGTTTACATGTGCGCGAGATTAACCATCTGCCTGAGGAATTATATTATGTAAATCGTGTCGTGCGGCTTGGCTCATACGCTCTTCCCGTTGGTTTTCACTGCGCTGCAAGTGAATCTCATTCGTTGATTTCAAGGTAAAAATATATATAAGTATTAAAATATTCTTTTTCTTTGTTCGTATTCGTGCGACTGGGCTCGATCTTCATTTTTTGCGCTACATGTAACCAGCAGCGGCATCGTTATTGCCGATAAGTAAAGCCGACTCTCGATAGTCATAAACGTTACGTATACTCCCCGAATAAATTTATGCGTTCCAGTTTTAGTGTGTTCGTAAAATATATCCGATTTCACAAGCCCCGCACCGCGCGCGAGTTATTGTTTCCCAATTCTCTGCGCGCGCGCTTCCCATCCGTCCAATTCTTTTCTATCCCTCTCTCGCCTCAATTAAATCAATTTAATCGGTAAATCGTGTAAGAAAAATCGTATATACCTATATACTCCATCTTAAAAATCGTCGGTCAACAAACAGAGCAAGTGAGAGAGCAGAAAATCATATGGCGAGGATGACAATCGCGCGCTACACGAAGGCATTGTTTTTGTTTGTCCGATTACGTCATGCGCGCGATCTTGGCTCTAATATATATATACTCGCGGCGTAATATAAAAAGATTTCTAGTACCAACGACGGCTGGAAAGCAATTATTCATGTTGCTTCCGCTCGCAGTGGGAGTAATTGACGCGCACGCTTGTGTATGCGTAATATATATGTTATGTATATTATTCGACTGGCCGGTGTTATTACGATGATTTTTTTATTTTGATTCGCGAGCGATAAGCCTTGTGCTTCTCTTATAACTGCCTTCCGTATTATGTTGATTATGAATTTCAACTTACGTTAATAATGTTGTTTTTGATACATTTACTTTGCATACTGTGTTACACACGTGCTGAATATACATGCAGGGTCTTATCTATGCACGGTCTATACTTTCGATTGCAATGGCAGATGAATAATTAAATTTTTATCCGGTGAAAGTGTTTCGTTTTCTTATATTACGGACCGCGAGGAAAGCATCAGCAGTAGTCGGGGCGCGCATAATTATGCAGAACTAACGTAGCGATGATAATGGAAATAGTAGCGCTAACAGCAAAGTTACATAATATTACACCTGTGCAAGTTTGTTCATGTGAGAAAGAGAGAGAACACATCGCCGCATAATAACAATGATAACTCACGGCGAAGCGACCAGAAGTATAGATAATGCAAGAATTGCGATTCACAAAATCACTCGCGCCAAGATAATAAACGCACTATCATTGTCACCCACTGAGCAAATATCGCGGCGCTTATCTCGCGTGACGCTGTATTAGCCGTAACTATAACAGAGACCGCAAGCATTATATATACGAAATATGATCGCGGGAAGCGCGCGAAGTAAGGGATAGAAAAAAGGGGATAAGATCAGCCGCATCCGCTACCACAATCTCGCGTAAAACCATTAACCCATTTCGTAGGTGAAACAAAAGCAGGCAAGAAAACGCGTCGGTGACCTCTAATCGCAAAAGTGCACTTGCAATCTCTCAACAGAAACGTGGAAAGCTACCTACAAGAACAACACAACGACGACGACACGGAGCGTATATAAAGACGACACGTTGACGCACAACAGGATGGGGAAAACAATTCGCTGTGGCGCTCGGCACACGTGGCCACCTCGCGTGGCACGTGGCACCGTTCGGCATTGTCGTCGCCTCGAATATTTAAAAAATCACAGCGCACTCTTTCGATAGCTGTGAGTGCGCCAACGCATAGGAGCGGAAAATGAAAAGATAAAGATAGCAGTGAGCGAACGACCATATGTGAAGCTCGAAGAGCTTTTTCTATCCTTTGACGCGATTCGTTTGAGGGTGCGTTAATTAAAAGCGAGATTCCTTTACGCGATTGTATGGAGTGCGCGCGCCGGTGAAATACGCATCCGCGAGTGTGCATGATGACTTTGAAAGTGGTGCAACGGCTGATTGGTATCCAGTGTGCGTAGAGGGCTGGAGCCAGAGGGAAACGGGGTGTGGAAGAGATATGCTTTGCTAATGTTCTGATGAGCTTTCGAAGCTTTTGTAGCTGTGGTTTTGAAAATGTGGAATATTCGTCGATGTTTTAATTATGTAGTTTATGGTTGTTGAAGTGATATATTTCAAGGTCATTCTAGTCGTATATTAATAATGTATTATTAATGTTGGAATGTATAGAATATGAATGAACGACTTTATTGAAATATGAAATATAGATAAAATATATTAATAATATAAAAAGAAAATATTTCGATAGTTTGTTGGAATGATTGTGATATAAAATATAGGCGCAAATAGATTTCTTCGTTGTTGATATATTATTTAACCTTCTTATTAAAAGCCTTCTTAATTACATTTAACTAATTCGAATGCTAATTTTGTACTTCTTTTAATATACGATGAAACAAAGTAAACGATCTCGTGGCAGAATGCAATATCGTTCACCTCAAACATAGTAAGACTTCACGCTCCCTTTTGCACAGCGTAAAACAAAGAGGCAAATAAAGATGAAATCCGCGAACCGATTTTCCCTAACTCCATATATATATCCGTGCGAATGATCGGGATTTGGAACTATATACTGTGCGCGCACTTCCTCCTTTACCCTCCGGACGTGCAAAAACGAAGAAAAGCTCGGCTCTCCTAACGATTTACTTTAAAATCTCTAACCGTTCGCAATTACGTCGCTGCCGCGGCCATAAAACCCGTGTAAATTGCCCTAGCCGCCCTCCCCCCCGCGTAAACGGCCGAAATAATCCGTCGGGCTTGCAATTTTGATTGGAGCGAGCGAGTCGCCTCCCTTTCTAACGGCCTAACGGGGCTGGAAGAGAGAGAAAAAAGGCCCGTATATAAGGAGAATAAAAGGGGGGAAAAAGACGCGAGGATCCGGGCCGGTGCGAGAAATCCTCCGTAAATCGAGGGATTTTCCCTCTCTCGCCCCCTCCTTCCTCCTCTCGACGAAGGGGACATACTAGCCGCCGCGGCAGCTCCCTTAACGATCTTAACTAGCCGCGGAGGCCGATGTACACAGCGCGCGGCCGTTGCCATCGCGCGCCTCGTAAACTGTCCCCACTGGGCTGCTGCGCGCGCACCCGCTCGAGGAAGTTTATACTTAAATAAATATCTGACAAAAGCACCTCGTATAAATCGCCCGAGCGAGGAGAGCAATTGAGCTGGCCACGGAGGAAGAGCCAGTGCGCGTGTGTGCGTATATATATGTGTCTCGAGGCGACACGCACACGCGCGCGGCACGGCCCACTTTGAAAATCCCGCGCGATTTTACGGCTGGCAGAGCTGTAGGCGGCGCGCAGTTCCGTGCTGCTGATTCCGTGTCAGTTCTTAGAGAAAGAGAGAAAGAAAGAATCGTGCGGAGGTCCCGGTCTCTATGTGCACCATGCGTTAGAGGCAAACGTGCGCGGGTCTTGGAGCTGGGGAATAAATGAAAAGGTTTTATTCGCGTACGTGGAAAGGATGCGTTTTAAAAAAATTATCAATGTTATGGAAATGTTTTTAACTATGACAGTCTTAATGACAACTTTATAATCTTTACGTGATGAGAGATTTCGTTCGTAACGGGTTTATACTTCTTTCGTTATTTTTACAAAAATTTATACTATTTTATCAAAAGTAATATCTCCGTTCCATTATTTCTTTGTAAATATTTACCTTAACAAAAATGATTAAAATACGCAGAAAGAGCTTTAGTTTTGAATTTATAAATGTATACGAAAATATTAATTTATTCAAAAAACATGTATATTTATGTATAAGCTCCGCAAGTTAATGAATGTACTTATATAAATAATAATAATAAACGAAGCTTCTATCTCCTGAGCAGATTAATATTGCAATGTGTTTTAAAATTCAAAAGTAAAGCTCTTTAATTCTGTTTGCTTTAATGATTTTTTTCATTTCTTTCGTAATCATAAATAATATTTAAAATGAAAGAAAAAGAACTCATTTTTAACTAAACTATTACACGTACTTTAAATTCAATAAATTATATATGATGGAAAAATAGGTCTCGTTGGCAGAAATACTGAGACACGAGTTTCTTTTTGGAGCTAAACAACCTTTATATAAAGTTACAGCCAATTCGGTGACCTAAAGGCCATGCACTCTGCTTGTTAGTATTTAGTCTAAATCTATAATTCAAACGAAAAGATGTCGTTAAATTCATAAACCAGAAAAATAAATAAAAGATTTTATATTTAATAGTGTGGTTTTTAATAACTTTCACGGCAAAAATTTCGCAAAGTTTGATAATAAATTTACAAATGAGTACAAATCTCTTCACAATATTAAACAGATTATCACATTATATAATCATATAATATTACAAAGCTTTCAATCGAATTATGAAATTCCAATTAACAAGTACATACAAGCATTACAAAAAGTGTTCAACGTCAAGTACGCGCGACACTGGCAATGAATCGAGGGCTGTCCTTCACTTCAACCTCTGCCCTCCCAACATTGATAATATAATCATAATAACGAAAAAAACGTGTCCTATAATAGAATGCACACAACCACACGTCGCGTGTTTTACCTTGAATAATCGTAAAAATCGATGACCGCGCTGCGCCTATATACATAAATAAAATCCGGCTCTCGTCAGCGTGACGATAGACTAATATTCCCCAGCTCCCTCTCATTCTCGCGCGTACACATCACAACCGTTTGCGCTTAATGCCAAGTTTTTGTGCGTGCGCTCTCTCAGCTGCCTCATGCGCCGCGTCGCCGCGCTGGGCAAAGATATTTCTAGTGGACTGTCTGAATGTCTCGAGGCGAGCTCGTCGCGACTACTCTTAGTAGAATCCGCGGGCGAGTGCGCGTGGACCATATCGTAAGAGACGGCGTTTACTCTCGTGCCTCGGCAAAAGTATCATCTGCAGTAGTGCGATTGAACGGCGTCGATGCTGCATGTCAGCCGAGGGACCTGGACACAGCGGTAAGAGGTCGACGCGATTATGTAAACGCTCGGAGTGCTGGAAGAATCTCCGTGTGTTTTTATTTCATTGGCGTGTGAGTAAAACGCTGATGGAATTAGAGCTCGATTGTGCGTGCAGAGACGCGGAAACAACGCGTTTGTTTATATCTACGAAGCTTAATTGATTGTATAATTGTTGGCAGATTTCCGGAGTTATGATCTCTTTGTTCGGGCGAAAATAAAGCCGAAAAGTCGCGCGCGAGAGGCGAAAATTGAAACTCGCGCCGGGAATGTGGATATATGAGAGGCTATTTGCGCCTTTTTACGAGCGTTTTTTACATGCATACGTTCGAGTATATATATACGTCACGATATGTTATATCACACAGATAGAAACTCTGATCTTGCTATTTTCGACGCAAAATTTATTGCTCCAAGTAAGTAAACCCTCGCGTTCAACATCTTGTTAACATGCCAAAAGCCGGCATGAACTAAAGGGTTAATTAATTTAACGGGCGGTTTATAAAATTTCGTTTTTTATTATAAACGCATACCTCGACCTATCATAACATCTGTACTCTTTATAACACGCGCAAAAGTATAACACAATGGTATATAAGATAATATTCGAAAATATGCAACGAGCGATATATCCATTCTAATATTAAACTTCGGCTATAAATAACGAAATTATTCCGCGACTAGAGGCTGTGCGCTTGCTTCCGCAATTATACAAATACCCGCATACCGGGAGATGCAGCCTATAGAGACAAAGTCGCGCGATGCTCTCCATTGTTATTTCGGTTATGGGCTGAGAAAGCCTCCCGTTGACTCCCGGTCACGAGAGAGAGGCAGTTATTTCGGTGACTTTTGGCACGATCTCTGCACGCGCGCACCGGCGAAATATATATAATTTCACGAATAATTCTGCAGCACCGCGCGCGTCCATTCCACCTTTATTTCTCACACTCAGCGCGCGCTGAAAGCCCTTATATATAAATTGCAGATCACCGTGTGTGCGCATAATGCCCGGCCTGTATTAATAGAAGAAGATAATCCGATTTCTGCGAGGTATATAATATAACGGGTATAAAAGATGAGCGAGAGGAAGCGAAAGGTACCGGCGCCGCCGTATAAGAAGCCGGACGAAGACGTGTCACCGATGACGCGCAGGACGAGGGCGCGCGAGGAGGCGCAACAGCCGATGCCGCCGCCTAGAAGGCCCGCGCCGAGGCACGAGGATGACGAGGAGGTGGAGAACCGACGCGGACTGGCGAGGGCGACCGTCGTGCCACCGCCACGCGTCCTCGTCTACGATCCCGGGACCAAGCGTAATAAATGGCCCCTTTTCTATATTATACTTGATGCGTGAAGTTTTATATTGCTTTCGTGTGTATGTGTCGACGAATTAGCTTACACGGGCCTTTTTTTATCAGCGAAATGTAATATAACCTGCGGTTATCGCCATTGGTGAGTGTTGTGTGACGGTGAATAAGAGAGTTCGGGATACATGCGTTATGCTGTGTGATGTGTTTTATGACTTACAAGGGGAGTCTGGGAGGACACTTTGGAAGTTGATTTCTGGTGCTGGTAGTAGATTTAATGTGCATTGTTGTCTTGAAAAATAAGGTATTGTCTATTGATCGTAAGTCGTATAAAAATATTTACGTTATACAAAAACAGCCAAAAATATTATTGAAGTAAAGACAAAAAATGTTTTCATTCATACTTTATTGGTTTATTAAAAAGTATCGGCTGTTCACTTACTTACGAAGTTCTCCTCTTTTTTTTCAACAATATAATATTAGGTACAGTACATGTTTTAAAAAATGATTTAGCCTTCACATATTTGAGTAGGCCTATAGTACCAGAAATTGACTGAAAGTCCGTGAAATCTCCTTGTTACATTGATTTTTTCCGAATGTTACAGTTATTAAAATGACTTGCTTTCCTACAACTAATATCGATTGTACTATACCGATGAGGTGGAGAATAATTTTCTGAAATACAAGGAAATTACTCTTGCGCCGAAGCGCTTGGAAAGGGGTTACCGTTGCTGTGTCACACTTGTCATAGTTGACTGCAGTATGAGAATGCATGAAAACCGGTTTTATACGAACGTACTACTTTTTCAATGATTTCCCTGTAAGAAACCACTGACTAAGTGAAATATGATTCGGAACGTAAATTATAACTGTCATGATAATATATAGTCTTTTCTAATAATCCGTTTGCAACCTGTACTTCAGTCGGTTTAAACAAAAAGTTTTCTGCTAATATGCTTGTTGCTAGATTTTAAAATAGATTTTTTTTTTTTCGTTTTCTGTATATAAAACCTGCGCTTCGAAAGCTATATTCATGAAAAAGCTAATACAATTCCACCAACCAGCTTTTATCAATTCAGCAATAGTTTTTACGAGACGTCGATCCATAAAGTTCATAAAACCTGCTCGTAATCCAAAGAAAGCAATGATGCTATACCACCTCGTACAACGTTTACGCGCTTGCAACTGTAATATTTTGAGAGAAGCTCATCTCTATCTCTCCGCATCGTCAAAAACTTTTCATTTCCCCTACTGCCACGCTTGTATCAGCATTCTTCCCAGAACCAAACGAGAGCAAAAGGTCTGTCGAAATCAAAGGTCTCTCGGCCCCTCTCGTGAATTAAAATAAGGTCTCTTTGACTCTCCTCTCTCTCTCTTCCTTTCACACTTCCTCTTGATTCGCGCGTGCGAACGAACGAACACATCCCGCGGGGCTGTAAGAATCGAACGAGCGTCGTAAAAGAGCTGCTGTGACAAGTACGACGAGGACTTGGCGAAACGATAACGAGCGAAGACACTTATTTATTTTCCTTTCCCTCTGCTTCCACTCTTCTCTCTTTCTCTCCCCCAAGTCCCACGTGCTCGCACGAGCGCGCGCTCGTTAGAGCGTCTTTTAATTTCCGTTAGGAGCGCTTTTATATGCGCGCCGAGGCGCGATTCGATCGAAGAGCGCCGCGCGCCAATACGACTCTGCTGCGCTCTCGCACTAACTCTCTATCGCGATCATCCGCGTATATATACACGCTTCGACGAATTTTCCATATTAACTTCTCGTCCCGCAGCCCAGGCTGCTCTTTTTCCTCTCCTCTCCCTTGTCTTCCATCGATGTTTGCCGTATTCGCGCCTCACCTATAGCCTTTGATCTCTGATTGCAGCTGCAAAAGCTCCCCCGATGACATCGCTCGACGAAAATGTGAACCGCGTGCGGTACAGGCAGGGCCCTATTACCATGGAGCACAGCGAAAATGTGGGTGAGTAGTTACCTATATGTATACGTCTCTGATGGTTTATTGTCTCTATTATCGTGTATGTATAGCGATTAATGCGCGATGCGCACCGGCGATGTGTATGTATGTATGTATGCATATGCTCGTCATAAATATATATACAACCTTCGCAGGCGTTGCATCTGTGTGTATAAGTGCACCGCCTATATAGCTGTGCCTATATGCACCGCTTAGTAGAAAATTGTTTGCTGACTTCGTGATGGATATGATACGCTCGGTCCGCGATTAAAGTTCAACGACGTAATATAGACGTCGATGTTTATGGAAAAAATTATATTGAGCTATAGGTTGTTTGTAAACTTGTTGTTTTCGTGTAGATTTCAATTTGTCTGACGATCGAGTGTTGGAGTGTCACAGGTCAGAATTTAAAAACAGGCATGAGTCAGACGCACTCGTGCCCGGGAATGAAAGATAATCGTATACATTATTTTCAGAATATTGATTTTATGATATTTTTTTAATACAAGCAGATAGTTGAAAAAAAAATCAAATTGATATATTAAAGAGTTTGTTGTATTTTCTTAGTATATAGTTTTAACGATATTCGTTTAATTCGAATGTAGAAATCCATCACCAATCTTCCCGATGATGCAGTAGGCTTCGATGTGTAATATAGGTTAACATTCTAAATATATATTTGGAAATAGATACATCAAGATACCCCGCGCATCTCACACTGAGAGTATGACAAATTTCTGATAAATATATATAAATATAGGATTTGTCTTATTAACTCTTGTTCATTCCTTAATTTTAAATAATATAAACAATACAAACATTATCACGCAAACTTATATGCAAGTCATATTAACTTGTGTTGGACGAAAATCAGTAAATTTTTCAACCAATATAAATAGAATTTAAAAAAAAAGTTTATACTCTTGTTTATACCTTGGAATTTTACTTTCACTTTTCCTTGGCTTAGCGTGCAGTGCAGCAAGAAAAATCCTACACAGAATCGTATTTTTATACTTTTTCACATTCCACTTCTATATATATTTTCGCATCCACCTTGCAAGAATCATCGCAAAAGCAATCGAAGCATTCCCGTCCCAAAATTTTTCCGAATTCACGCACAGCCGCGTCTCAATTCTCAAATCAGTCCACCTTTGTCGCGCCCATAACAAACTCTCACACAGCCGTGCGCGAGCAGCCATTTCTCAATCACCGCGCTCTCCATATTTCAAGTCACGTCCGCGCTCATTCCCTGTCTCTATCGCGCGGAGCCGAGGTTTTTCAAAAAACCCACGGCCCAAAAATATCCACATGCACCCGTAAACTTCGTTTCCCGAAACCAGCCGAGCTCAGCGCACCGTCTGTCCAAATCTTCACGTATGCCCGCAAGCATTCGCGTCACGTATTCTCGGCCGCGTGCAAGTACATATATATACATGCCCCCCGTCAAGGCCGCATCGTTTTTTGTCGGAGCTTCGCTTTGCTCTCTCGCTCGCACGTCTAATAAATCACACAGTCATCATCCGCTTACGTGCGACGCGCGCGTATTATTCGCGGCTCCGATCCCCCTGCGCGTCTATGATCTGTGTGCGTGGCGGTCAAGGCTGTCATTGTAGTTCGACGAAAAAACGATGCGGAGATTGCCCTGCAGGTGTTCTACTATACTTATACCAATGGTATAATGATGGAAAGGACGAAGGATGCCCGGAGATGCGAATGCGGAACGCTTTGTAACGAGTCGGTTTGAAAAAGGTGGCAGTTTGACTTTCGGGTTTTGTCTGAGGAAGCTTTAAGTGCCTTATGTGTGGCCTCGTGAAGAATTCACTTGCCTTTGTTATGAGAACTGTTTGAGTTTTAATTGAAACCTAAAATTCTCATGGTTTTCTATGTCGACGCTTATTATTTGGAGAGATATTTTTAATTAAAGTCCTTTGTAGTACCGCCAGATGAATTTCATTATTTATGCGACAAAGAAAGTTATTAAATACTAAGTTAGACTTTTACAGTTTGCATAAAACAAAGCAATTTCTATATTGACACTATTGTGAATAGAATCAGTTACTATAGTTTAAATTTAAATTTCACATATTGAAATAATTTTTATTGTTACAATTAGATAGAAAAAATAAATCTATTATTTAATTTATCCTTTCTATACTTAATAACACCATAGCTCTAAATATCTGCAAAGATTTTTTTTGTGAGTTGGTTTTGTCGGCGGATAGTAATGACATCAACGGCAATTTTTGCGTTGAATTCGAATGAGCGGCTAGTAGTTCGATTTAGAGCGTTACATCATTCTGGTAATGTTTTTACCGCTGTGACTTCATTAACCTCATATAGAACTTGACATTTACAAAATGTCTTTTCTTCAATCATATAGAAAATTACAAATACCTGGCAATTTGAAATAGTAATAAATAAACAACTGCTAAATGCATAAACGTTATATTTAGTTATGAAGTAATTCTGTTGTCGGCGCGTTTAAATGCGTTTTTCCGAGAAACTTTACCGGCTACTCCTATATTAGATGACGTTCTAACGCCTCATGGTCGTTTTCATACTTCGTGATTATCTTTCCAGTTTAGTATAGTAAACTTCGTCGTACATACAGCGTGCATTCTTTGTATAACTTTATACTTTATTAACGCACAGTTACAATTTGTACAAGCCGACAAGTTTGACTTTCAAGTCAGCTATGTCTTTCCCGTCTAATTCAAGTATATTGTTTACTCTCTAACGCTATAACAACACAATGTTTCCAACTAACGTCAGTATCATTTTTTTCTCGATAGTGGAGCACCATCCGAGGAGAGATCGGATAGAAGAGCTCTCCCCGCAGAACCACACAGACGAGGACATGGGTAAGCCCGTGCAGATAATCACAACGCATCCGGACCATACGTTCGAGCTCGACGAAGAGGCCCTCGCCGAGATCCTTCTCCAGGAAGACGTCAGGGACCGCAGCGTCGTCGTTGTCTCGGTCGCCGGGGCCTTCAGGAAAGGCAAAAGCTTTCTCCTCGACTTTTTTCTTCGTTACATGAACAATAAAGTGCGTGCCTATATCTGGTGATATATCTCTGAGCTTCCTAAAGCTTTGAACGCTCGAGTGATGAATGATGTTGCTACTATAGTGCGTGCGTGTATTCGGTTATGTCAAGTATTATGTCAAGTAAATCAAGTTAACGAATAATTAAAATTGAATTATTGAAAATATAACAATATCGACATAATATAGAGTTTACATTCGGCGATCATGTCTTGTTATAATTATATGTGTTTGTTTCTATATTAACCAATGCAGTATTAAGATAAAAAAAGTTTATGAACAGTGATTTCCGAAATGATCGATGACTGCTTAATTAACTGCACGCTATGAACGGAAAGGCAAACCGGAACTATGAAGAAAGCTCAGTGTGAGATAAGATAAAGGCAGATTAAATGCAAAAGCAGACAAAACAAAGCTGTTAAGTTCGTTATCTTTCTTATCAGTTACCTTGACTTTGTCGATAATTGAACTAATAAGAATATTACTACTTTGTTTACAAAAATTAAATTTACCATTAAACCGCAGAGTAGCATAAATAAATATTTAAAACGATTTTAGAATGAATGACTGTATTGATTGAGTGATTGAAATGTGAAATTCAATTGTAAATATCTGATATAGCACTAACGTTTCTGATCTTTCTCAACAGTACATCCTTAAGGAAGACACGGACCAGTGGCTGGGCGGCGACAGCGACCCGCTGAGCGGTTTCTCGTGGCGAGGTGGCAGCGAGCGCGACACCACGGGCATTCTCATGTGGTCCAAGGTGTTTCCGACGACGCTTGCGAATGGTGAAAAGGTGGCCGTTATCCTTATGGACACCCAGGGCGCCTTCGACAGCCAGTCGACGGTGCGAGACTGCGCGACCGTCTTCGCCCTCAGCACGATGCTGTCCTCGGTGCAGATCTACAACCTCTCGCAGAACATTCAGGAAGATGATCTGCAGCACCTGCAGCTCTTCACCGAGTACGGCAGGCTCGCCCTCGAGAAGTCGGGCAGCACACCGTTCCAGAGGTGAGCGTACGCACCCTGCAATGTGATACTAATCGATAGGAGCGACAACTATACTCATTCGTGTGCTCATGTCTTAGGTTACAGTTCCTCGTGCGAGACTGGAGTTACCCCTACGAGGCGCCCTACGGTGCTGACGGGGGCAAGCAAATTTTAAAGAGGCGGCTGGAAATCTCAGATATGCAGCATCCGGAATTGCAAAGTCTGAGGAAACATATAAACGCCTGTTTCTCCGACATCTCTTGCTTCCTCATGCCTCACCCGGGCTTGAGAATAGCCACGAATCCCAAATTCGACGGCAGATTGTCGGAAATCGAGAGTGAATTCAAAGAACAGTTGAAGATACTGATACCTTTGCTCCTAGCACCGGAGAATCTCGTCACGAAGAAAATTAATGGCCAAGTCGTCAGAGCCAAAGAACTGCTCGAATATTTCAAGAGCTATATTAAAATATACAAGGGGGATGAACTGCCTGAACCCAAGAGCATGCTTGTGGTAAGTTTTTTCATGTTTCAAAGTAATTTTTTATTTCGAGTACATCATAAAACGATCCTCAATTTAATTTCAAAAGTTAACAAGCAAATAAAATAGTATATTTCGATACAAGTGCGAAAGTGTTGATTATCGCTTTCCTCGGGCAACAAACCTCACACTCGTGTAGAATTATCTTTCGCACGTGTATCGAACGATATTTTTCGATGCAGGGAGTGTGAAAGCAATTTTTTAAATTTACAGAATGTGTAAAATCGCATTTTACCCACACTGTATCGAAAAATAAAATATATAAAATATGTAATTTTCGTGAACATTTTTATTCAAAATTATGTTTCTAAATTTAATATATGTTTTTTTTTTTTTTTTATTGCAATGTATCTATTTGGCAGGCTACCGCAGAAGCGAACAATCTGTCTGCTGTAGCAGAAGCTAAAGAATTGTATCTGCAAATGATGGAATGTGTTTGTGGTGGATCAAAACCATTCTTAGCTACTGCTCATCTAGAGTCAGAACATCATCGGTGTGTTGATAAAGCGTTACACCAATTCCAAAATAAAAGAAAAATGGGGGGAGACGAATTCAGTCAAACATATTTGGAAAAGTTGCAAAAGGTTTGTATTTACGTAAATCTAAATAATTTTTTTAAGGGTTTTTGTAACTTACAATAAATAATTACCTCAGTCAGGTGAATAATCGAATGAGGAAAAAAACGCTCTATTAGTTTGCAATAATTCTTATTATTTTTAGGATATTGAAGACTCTTTCCACCAATTTAAAGCACACAATGAAAGCAAAAATATTTTTAAGGCTGGACGAACTCCTGCTGTGTTTTTCGTTATAGCAGTAGCGACATATATAGCGTCAGGTGTATTTGGTCTTGTTGGCTTAAATACCTTAGCATATATATGCAATGTCATCATGGGCTCTGCTCTATTGACTCTTGTTTTATGGGCGTATATTAGGTACGTTAATAAGATATTAAAAAATTTGTAAGGTGAATACGTAATAAAATATTCTTTTTTTCTTTTGTTTATAGGTATAGTGGAGAGTTTCGAGAATTAGGAACATCAATTGATGATTTAGCTACAACGATATGGGAAAACGTAAGTGTATTACAAGTTATCCATGACAAAAATAGAATCTCCTTACTTGGTATTTACATTTGACTATATATAGTTATATAATGAACGCTCTATTACATTTGGTTTTTGGGCAAATCTTGTTGAAGTTGTAATGTATATTGTTTTACCCTAAAATAATACTATATTTATTGTAATAAGATAATGGGATCTGTACAGCAAATTTTATTATAAATTTCTTCTGGACGAACATTTTTTTTAATATAATTAACATTTTATTCTCAATTAACCTGTGTATGAAAGGCCTAACTAACATGTAGAACTTTTTATTCCTACAGGCCTGGCAATGTGCTCATCTCGTACATAAATTAAGATACCTCATCCTTTCCGTAGTTGTAACTTTTTTTGCAATACCATCTATAACTTTTTTTCATAATCATCTACGCAAACATCGTTTTATCTGATACAGAGCTTTTTTTACATAAACGCGTTCTATTTTTCTTATGTTTTTAATTTATTTTCATATCACAGTTTATTTATCGTAATTTTTAGGTAATCAAAAATGCTCAATTTCATTGCATTGCTATTCATTTATTTTTGTTTTGAAAATCACAACCTAAGTTATTTTTTATTTTAACTCATTATCCCTAACAATCTCGAGTGATATGAGGATCAGTACTCAATAAAGGTATGATGATGGTTATTGCGTGGTAAATAAAATGCTTTTGTAATTTGCTTGAATAAATAAAAAACCAATAGCCTAAAACTGTATTTAGCTACAGATATGGACATGTATAAATGTCAATACAATACATTAATGTCTATAGCGAATGACTAAATATTATATAAAGAATAAATGTCTATTTCTGCAAAACTTCTAAACTATCGTTAGTTAATTTTGAATGTTCTACGATTTTTCTTCTAAAATAGATTTTATGCAACAGTGATGGGCATGCACACTGAGACTTTTTCTCGAAGATTCATAAGTTTTTACTAATTACATTGTCCATTTCCGCTAAGAAAGTATAAACAAAAAGAGCGTCAAGTAAATACTGATGTTGAATGTTTAATTTAATATTTTTGAATGCTTATAGGTATGAAAATTTCCTTTATTTTTGTTTAGTTCATGAAACCAGTTTATCAACAATTCGTGGAGAAATCTGTATCTGTCGCGGTGGCACAAGCTGCTGAAATGGCCACAAATTCAACGATGGGTGCCACTGTCACTGCCAACGGCAAGCCTAAGTTGTCGTAATGTTTGCTCTCTTTTTGGTGTTGCAAATGTGGCGTCTTTCGAGAGGAACTATTGGCGGTATTCGTTAAATACCATGTCTGATAAGAATTTTTTGCGTGGTTGTTAATAAAAATTACTCTTTTTTAAGAAGAAAAAAAATAAGATAAAAGTGTCAAAAACGTGGAAATTCAAAAAAGGTTTGCTACCATCTTGAGGCTTCGTTACACTCAACTCAGCTATTGAAACTGTGAACGTATGTACAGTACATCCTGATTAAAAATCAGTGTTAGATTGTTAAAAAAAATTTATTGTAACGTCTATGGTCACTAATATTATATTGTTATAGAAGTAAAACATTGTATTAATAAGTGATATTGTCAAAGCAACATAATTTTAAATTTTAATACGTTTGGGAAGTTTAAAAGAAAATTGTATGATTTTTTGTATAGAGTCATTCAGTGTATGTCATTAACAGTTACATTACTTTTTAGAGATGATCCTTGTAGATTATTATACAAAATGTAGATGCATTTTCTGTTTGTGTTTTCAAAGTACTTATAAAGACTTTGTCAGATTTCATATTATTTTAACTTCATATAAATTTTATACGTAAATGTTAATTTTAACAGTACCAAATGAGTCTGTATTATTGTGCCACAAACTTCCTATATAAAACATTGTATTAAAAATACTTTGTAATAAACAAATTATGTAAATGTCACAGGCCCTTCATTATACTTTTACGATATATACTAGGATCTCTCATTAAATTTGTAAACATATCATGCCATAGTATCATAGAGTAGTACTTAATATAGAAATTTCATTTGGATTTTAATCTCAAAAGAAATCTTGCCATTAATAATTGTTGTAGTTAAAAATGTTTTTGCGGAATGTTCTATGTAAGTTAGAAATACTTTTCTTACAACTGTCATTAGTAGTTTACTGCAATATTTATGATCCTAAAATAATTTTGATAACCGAAAGGTCTGTGAAAAATTGAGAATTTTATTGCATTGTAAAATATAGGTGATGGTCTCAATTGTTTATCGATAATATTCATCATATTGTTATTTTGTGTTCTATTATTTATTATGGAAAAGCAGGTCGTTGTCCTTTTTTAAAAATTTGATATATACACATTATATATTAAAATTGGTTAGAAATAAAATAAATTATAAAACAAAAACTGATAATAAATTTTTTATTCAAAAGATGTCTTATAGACTATACTTATGCAAATATAGATACTAGAAATTGATAGAAATTTTAAAAAATTGAACGAGAGCTGCTGCACTTTTTATTTTGTTTGCACTTCAATAATAATTGTATACAAAAAAACATAAATAAGATTCATTTGGTGTATGTAATTATGGAAAAATAAACATGTATTTTTATATAACAAACATTTCAGTAATTTTATTCGATTCCTTAGCTTTAAATTTTACAAATATATATTTATATCATATAAATATATCACAATTCTTAAGATTTAAACATTTTCCGCACTATGTTTTCGTATCCTTGAACTGAGGTACGCCATTTTTCATTGTAATAATTATATTTCTCTTGAGCTTTTTTATCTTTAGGTTCCAGTGTGATTACATTTTTCAAGTCAATAGATGCTTTTTCAAAATCCTTAAGACCACCGTATGCTACACCACGTCTGTATAAAGCCTTAACATTACTTTTATCTTTGTCAAGTACTTTGTTGCACAGTGTAATTACATGCTCATTGTTTTCTCTAAGTAACTGACACTCAGCCATGTTATTATATAAAATATATTTGAGCTCAACGATTTTCTTTATTATTATTGGATCACCTACCTCCTCTATTGGTTGTAATGTTATTAGTATTTTGCATGCCTTACTAAATCTATAAAATGCATCAACATATCTTTTTGCTTTAAAGAGCTCAACTCCATTTTCTTTACACTTTAATGCTATTGTATATTTTTCTTCAGGTGTCCATTCCCAAATGGGTTTATAGAATTCTGTTGATTCTAACGTCACTTCTAGAGATAATACTGTAGGCTGAATATCTTTATCTTCAATATTTACAGTAATTAAACTTTGTTCCTGTATAGACATTGTTTGTATGGCTCTTTCTATTTCTCTGTCAACTTTTGAAACTGCTTCACCAATGACAATTACTTTTTTTGAAGCTTCATCTATAATTTCACTATGCAAATCCTCTTTAACTTTTGTGATTGATAATCCCATTAACTGCGGATTATTAACATATATGTTACAAACAGATAATTCTGTTGGTTTTTTAGAGAAGATACCTTCTTTCATGATTTCTTTTTTTACTTTTTTGTCTGCTGATTCCCAAATAGATTTCATTTTGAAATTTTCTTATAAAATAACAAATATAACAAAATCAATAGAATATTCTAGAATATAAAATTTACTTAAAACAGATCTGTATAAACAAAAAGCTGATATTTACATATCAATATTAAAAATTCTGAATTTACATTCTATAAACTGGAAGAACTTATTAATTCACTTATGTATAAGCACCAAAAGAGGATAAACTTCTTGTCAAATCTACTGCACAAATATAGTTATCTGAACCTGGAAGAAATATAAATACTATCATTGACAAATTTCTGAATTAATTGAAAACAGATGCAATGCGATGGTATTCATATTATACTGCATATTTATGCAAATATCCATCCAAGTACTTACCTATATATTCCTTACCACTAATGTATTAACTCGAAAAGCTTCAGCCGATATTATAAAACATTAAAATTTGGTTAATTAACGAAACAACAGCTTCAATTTATAAATTTGTGAATACCTAGTCAACAGGTTGTAAATTTAAATTATTGGTTTGGGGGTCAGATCGAACTCAGGAGCCCTTTTTTCGCTCTACTACCGTCGCCATACTACGGACAACATATAAGTACACTCTCTGTCTCTACGATTTAACCATACACATACTTAATGCATTGCGGCATGCGAGATGCGAGCACCGCTATAGCTATTCTACAGTCTACAGCACATGAAATGAAGGAATCAGTATATATATGAGCGAAACAGAAAGATAAAATGGAAGAGTGCGCTGCTATCGCCCGCTTCTCGGGGCTCGACTCGGGTACTTCAGTTGGTCGTGTGAACGCGCGCGCGAGTGTTTCGTCGTCATCGTTTGAAGAGGGAAAAGGACAGAAAGGGACGACGGCGACGACGATACACACCGACAAGAAGAAGCGCTGCTGCGCCGCGCGCGTATAGTGTTCCTACTTATTCTACGGGTTTCCAGTGTGTGGAACACGGGTCGGACAGAAAAACTCGGACGGCCTGTGCATCATCGACGAGAACATATAATAGGAGGGCGAGAGAGAGAGAGAACGAAGCCCGTGTGGCAGCGCAGTGCTTGCTCTTGCTATTAGTTCTAGACGTTACGTTGCCAGCGATACGAAAAGATGTCGTCCTTGAGCGGTGACGAGAACATCGAAATCGCTGAGAATGAGCCAGGTAGGCATCGGATTGAAAAGGGAGCATTTGCACGTCCTCGAGGTCGAAACGATGCTCCGAACGGTAGGGGCGTGAGCGATAATCGCGACCTCGTGTTCGCGAGCGGGTTTACCGGCAGCCGCACGTTGTCGCAGCACGCCGCGTGAATGCCTGCAACACGAACCGCCATTGAAATAATGGCGTCGCGCACACAATCATATATGATATATCCTGATATCCATCACACACATACCTATATCTACAAGACGACAGAAGATCGGAGAGACGAACGCGCGCGCTCTCGCAAACACACGACTATCAGTTTTGCTTAAACCGATACACGAGCTTTGAATTTACCGCATTCAACGGTTTTTCACATTCGCGTATACGCGAGCTATAGCTCGTACATATACCTATACGAAGGATTTTAATTTTTCTTCACGCTCCTACATAGAGCTTGTTAAATAGAGTGCGTCATTGATTTTATCGTGTTGGGGGCACCTTCCCTGGTCGCGACTATCCGCTTGAATAGTTATCATTTTTTTTTTTTCGTTTCAGTAAGGCGCACCAGATCGGGCAGAGCCGTGAAGAAACAAATCGGTACTCCGACGACAGCGACACCGAAGAAAACGCCGGTGAAGAAGACTCCAGCGAGGGCTACCCGTGCCACGAAGAACGTCCAGGAGGTCGCAGAGGTGAGTTTTCAGAATTGTAGCACTCTTGTTTGATGTGGATAGAAGTTTGCTTAGTTTCTTACCGGGGTTGTCAAGTAAACAAATATACTCTCCAAAAATGGTTGTTTGTGTAACCATTTTTTTTCATTGTAAATTACACATGACATTGTTTAAAATACATTAATATTATTTGAAAACTTAATTACTAATTCTTAAAGATTTTTTTGTCATTTTGAATTTTATCAGTTTAGGTAATTAAATTTAAAATTAATACTTACATCTAGTATTTACAAATATTCAGAAGTTAAATGTACGTTATGGATTTTATTGTAATTTGAAGTTCAGCTCTAAGAAAAATTTTTGTTTTATGTAGGAAACCAATGCACCAGTGGAGACAGAAGATAGTGGAGCATCTGAAAATGGAGTTAGACAAAATATAATTGAAGAAGAGCAAGAACCAGATACTTCTATAAAGTTGCAGCTAGAAGATACTCAAGAAGAACAATCTAATGAAAATAAGGAAGAGCAATTGGTAGAGAATCAAGATGAGAAAATAGAAGAGGATCAGCTAGAACAGATTCAGGAGAATCAACAAGAAGAAATAGAAGAGGATCAGCAAGAACAAATGGAAGAGGATCAGCCAGAACAAATAGAGGAGGATCAGCCAGAACAAATAGAGGATCAGCCAGAATCAATAGAAGAGGATCAGCAAGAACCAATGGAAGACAATCAGCCAGAACCAATGGAGGAGGATCAGCAAGAGCAAAGTAATGAAAATCAAGAAGACCAAAATAATGATCAGCCAGAGGAAAGTAATGAAAATCAAAACGAGCAGCAGGAAGATGAATGTCAAGAAGAAATGATTGAAGGTGATGAAGTACCTACAGAAGAAAATGTGTTCGAAACTGATAACATAGATGAATTTGATCCTTTAGAAAAAAATGAAGAGAATGAAAAGGAAGCAGAAGTTGTGGAAGAGACTGCAACTATAGAAAATAATACTAGTACATTAAAAGTTAAAGATACAGCAGAAATGATGGTTAGCTTATGTATTTAAGGATTGTTTAAAATCTTATACAAAACAAGATAATGTCTAAAAATCTCATTTAAAGCTTTTGAGTTAATGTAATTTATTTTTATTCTGTTTAGGATGACAATATGGACGATGGTTGTATCCTTATAGAAGATGACACAGATCAACACTTTGGATTGGAAGATATGATGGACAATACAGAGGGTAATGTAGCTAAATTATTAATTAAAAATAACAGAAAATTATTCGTACGTAACAAGTTATTTAAAAAGAAGTGTTGATAATTTATAAATCAAATTTATTATAGATAATAATGGACTATCTAAGGACAATTCCGATGAACCTCAAGAAGTTATTGAAATAAGTGATCATGACAGTGAAATAACATCCAAAAAGATAGAACCAGACACAGAAGCTGTATCTGAAGATGAATTGCCTGCTGAATCTACCAAGGTAAATTTTTATTACAAGTTTTTTAATTCTGCTTTTTTTTTTTTTTTTTTTTTTTTCCAATTTCCCTATTTCCATGTCAACTCCTAATCCTGAGTCATTTATTCCTTAACCATTAGCGTTATAATCTCGAACATGAAGGGGTAGAAGAAGTATCAGAGGACGAACTTTTTCCCAATGAGACTGTGTTTCAGGTACATCCCATTTTTCCTATCCATATTTTCAATTTTTTTTTTTACTTTTGGTAAAATACAGTATCACTTCCTGTTCATTTTCTTTCCACTTTAACTTTTAAAGACCTATTTTATTAAGTAGAATTGCGAAACAATGTATTCTTTATTTAAAACTAGGAGCCAGAAACTGAAGCAGTATCAGATGAAGAGTTACCTGCAGCACAGCCAGCTGACCTTGGAGAGACTGAATCAGTGTCCGAAGATGAACTACCTGTTGTAGAAAGTGAGAAGAAACGTAAAGGAAGTAAAAGCATAACTAAGGTCCCTGAGAAGAAGAGTAAGTTTGATTGTTGAACTGAACTATAAAATTTTTCTTTACAATCTTATTTGGATAAAACAATTTTCTGCTTAATATGCATATTCTAGGTAAGCGTAAGAGAAATATTGAAGGTGAATACGATCCCAGTTCACCTACCTCTGAAAATAATGATGAAACCCCTGCTAAAAAACCGGCTATTTCAGCAGATGCTGATTCCAATGAGAAATCAGACGCAAAACCTGCATCGCCAAAAAAGAAAACGTTACCAGAGCTCGAGAAGTATTGGAAAGCAGTTAATGATGACCCTGCAGATTTCACAGGATGGACATATCTTTTACAATACGTTGATCAAGAGGTTAGTTATTCATATCCATAATATAAAATAATTTTATGCGAAATGTAAAGGTTTATTGGAGTAACCTCAATCAAATCAAATTTGAGTTATTATTAAAATCCAAAAATTAGAGAAACAAAAGTATAAAAAAATAAAAAGTATATAAAATATATCTACCTTATGTTCTATCTGATATTGCTCATCTAACTTACATATTTATCTTAAGTATATATATAGAGATAAATATTTTATAAGTCATTTTATATTTTTTCACACTTCGTTCTTAGGTTATTCAATTAGTTTAGTTTGTAATAAATTTCTCAAAATAAATTTTCAGTTAAATGATTAAATTAGATCTTTCAAATACATATAATTTATATATGTCATATTTAAATATTTATTCCAATAATATGTGCTTCAGAATGATCCGGAAGCAGCTCGTGAAGCTTATAACAAATTTTTGGTACGCTATCCGTATTGCTACGGCTATTGGCGTAAATATGCCGATTATGAGAAGAAAAAGGGAGATGCCGAACGAGTACAAACGGTGAGTTTTTTAATATGCACCCTATTAGAGGCTTTTTATCTGATGGTATTAAGAATCAAATTACTTATCGTGTATATCACAATGAATTATATATAATTAACGGATAATGTCTATTATAAAAAAAAAACTAGTACGAGTTAGGAAAGCGCGTGGACTTTGTTGTGCACGCACGTAAATTATGGTTTTCCCTTTCAACAGCCTAGCACGTCTTGCGGCACCTATGCGACTCTCCTCGGTTACCAATTAGCCACTCGTGCGAGATATCAACTAGAATGCTCATTACATTATAATTTATTATTACCAGAATGCTATTACTTTATATTACTATTATTACTTAATCGTTATTATAATGCAACTACTATATACGTTATACGTAAGTCGGTCTTAAGCTTGTTGTCTCTTTATATAATGCCATTGTCGTTCATCATCGGTGTGAAAATTATTATTACTATTAATATTATTATGTGTGTGTTCTTGTTGTTATACTTTATGTATATGCGTATGTATATACTTACTATCCGTTATATGAGATACATAAGTATTGTAAAACTCGTTTATAAGAATGAAAATACATACCGATCGTTACGACCCTTCGGAATGTATCACGTGAGGGCTTTGCAATGCCATGCACAAGCCGGGCCCTTGTCGCTCGAAACTCACAAATAAAGTAGTCACGAGACAGACTTGAGGCAGGCACACGTGCGGGCCACAGAGACAGAGAAAGAGAGGGAAACAAGAGCTAATGAGAAAGAGAGTGGCAATTGAAGATATCACGCGGAGGCACTTCGATCGCGGAATTCTTCCCCGACTTTAAAGGTGAATGCACAATGCTCTGCAATCTCTCTGTGTTAATTACGTCTTTTTATTTACAGTGCGCGTTGCAATACGTGAGTATCATACGTTATATGAACAAAACAAAACATGAAGTATGAAAGTATATTATATAAAAACCCCGTTATACTTAAGCAGTGATAAGAAATAGGTTTATGATAATGATATATAATTGTACCGATCCACCCGCTGGCCCAAGCAGAGATCGGTTTCCCTGTGCTTTTCGAAAGTAATAATCTTTTTTTATACGATTCTTATGCAGGTTTTCGATCAAGGTTTGAAATCCATTTCCCTCAGTGTCGACTTGTGGCTGCATTACATCAACCACTGCAAAGTTGTTCACGAAAAAAATGAAGAAAAGATGAGAGAACAATACGAAAGAGCTATTCAAGCTTGCGGGCTTGAGTTCAGGTAAGCTATTTAACATTATACCCATAACTGTTTACTTTATTTAATATAGTATGAAAGTGTCAACGGCATTAAGAGACATCAGCACCTGATGTGTTTTAAAGTAAATTTTCATTTAATAGTGGTAGGTTACAAGTTACCTGTTACAAATTCCAATATATGTTATATATTTAAATGAGTCTTAATTATGTCAATTTATTGTTGTATCTTATATTTTGTGAATTTCGTGAAGTAAAAGTTTATTAAATAATTGTTATAAAATGATCTATAAAAGTGATAAATTTAATGTATTTATTCCTATTTGTAATGGTCTAAATATACAAATAAAAATAAAATAATTCATTTTATTTGTGTGTTATTATTATTTGATTCCAGAAATGTTACATGGCAGTTCACCCTCCATTTTTAATAAAACTTTTAAGTTTAAAGTTTTCAGTCAAATACGTTTATACTCGTTGGATTCATATTATAATTATTATATTAAAATTTCGACAAATAATAATTCTAGGTCGGACAGACTGTGGGAGAGCTATATAAAATGGGAAACGGAAAACAAACGCTACAACAAAGTCATGGGTATCTACGACAGATTACTTACTACACCAACTCTTGGTTACATGACGCACTTCGAGACTTTCCAAGAGTTCGTGACATCCAACAGTCCAAATCGCATCCTAAACGTTGACGACTTTTTGGCTCTTCGCGCTGAAGTTAAAACACTGCTCAAATCCGACGACACAGCAGCTGGTGCAGATGACGCACCTCCAGGTGAAGATTTACCTCCGAGTGATAAGCCTCCCTCTGATGAGGAGACGCGAGCCATTCGTGAAAAAATTATCAGCAGTCGACGAAAAATGCACAAATCTAACGTCAATGCTGTTGCGGCAAGGTGGACTTTTGAAGAAGGAGTAAGTGTTGTCTTAAATAATCAAAAGTCGTAATAGTTTACATTTTCATTTGTTCATATAAACATCTTTCATTTATCAACTTTAAAAGAACATAATTTTTTAAATATTAAAATTAGTAAGGTAAAATAGCCATTACTGAAGCAACGTAAAAAGTGCGCCCCACACCAGGACAGTAATAAATACTATTATGGTATATTACGATACATGTAACTTAAGTGGCCCATTACCGCACGGTGTGAGGTCACTGCGCTAAACGTAGTGTAATAATGAGCCACTGTCACGAGTATCGTATATAATATTATAGCAGTGTGTGACCTAAATCCGCAATTAAATCACGCCTATCCGTGCCATAAGCAGTCCAATATGGCACCGTGCGGTAGCGCCCGAGCGTAAACGAGTAGGCTTACGGGGGCGCAGTGCTATAAAACCCTCGCTCCGCTCGGGCGACGTTAACTACTGTTAAAATTTTTAAGTAAGTGTCCCAGTAATGGTTGTTTTACCGTAGTATCTACTATTTCGTAATTTATGATATTGATATAAATGCTGAACAACGTGGAACGGTTTTTTATAAACACAATATTTTTTTTTATTTAGATTAAGCGACCTTATTTCCACGTGAAACCTTTAGAAAGATGTCAATTGAAAAACTGGAAAGAATATTTGGATTATGAAATTGAACAAAAAGATCAAAGTCGAATAGTGATTTTATTTGAGCGATGTCTAATCGCTTGTGCATTATATGATGAATTTTGGATGAGAGTAAGTTATTTTATTTTTTATTATAAATTTTTCATTTTTCTTATGATCAAATTGATAATTTTGATATATTTGTATAGTTTGTAAGATATTTGGAATCACTAAAAGGAGACAATATTGACAAAATTCGTGATGTATATACAAGAGCATGTACTGTCCATCATCCCAAAAAGCCAAATCTACATTTGCAATGGGCTACTTTTGAAGAAAGTCAAACAAACTTCGACAAAGCCGCCAGCATTCTTGAAAATATCGACACTACCATTCCTAATATGTTGCAAATAGCTTATCGTAGAATAAATATTGAACGTCGACGGGGTGATTTAGACAAAGCTTGTACTCTTTATGAATATTACATCAGTAACAGTAAAAATAGAACTATTGCTAATAACATAGTTGTAAAATATGCTAGATTTTTATGTAAAATTAAAAATGACACGGACAAAGCTGTCAAAGTTTTACTTAAGGTAAATATAATTTCAATTTTCGTGATTTTGAGATGGCTTGAATAAAATTGAATAAATAATTCATAATTCTAAACTTTGAATCTTCTAGGCTACAGAAAAAGACAAAGATAATCCAAGGTTGTACCTACAGTTAATAGATCTGGGCCTTCAAAGGAATCCAATTGATACACAAGAAGTAATTAGTTACATGGATCTATTTATAGATCGTGAACATGCAGATGCCGAACAGCGTGTTTTATTTGCCCAACGCAAAGTTGAGTTCCTGGAAGACTTTAGTTCTGACATTCGGCAGATTTTGAAAGCACATGAACAATTTCAGAAATGTATTAAACAGGCTAAGGAAAGAAAGAAGACGAAAAATGATGACAGTAAAACGTAAGCTTATATTTTTTTCATGTAATATAAAATCTAATTGAAATAGTATTTTTAATCATTGAAAATAATCTTAGTAAGTAAAAAAAGTTCACTGAGAAAAATATATGGTTGTCATCCCCAGATAAGTACTATACAATATAGTATTATTTAACTACATCCTTATTTTATAGTAATGTATACAGAGGAAACTATGGTAAAGGTGCCTAAAAATATGCTTTTGAGTACCATATTTAAAAAATTTTCATGTAACACATGCGAAATTACATTTACCATTCACACATTATAGTTTATTTTACCAGAAAAGATGGTGTGAACACATCTATATTAGATTTTACTATGCAATATAGTAACCACCACCAACACGTTTTTTCTCGGTGTATTTTTAGTGCATTCTATTTTTCATAAAATTCAACTAAATATTAATATTCTTATTTATTGATATTTAAGTAATATGTAATTTGATTTACATTTTATATTACAGTGACGCAACGCCACCAAAGAAAGCTAAAACAGATGCAAGTGCAGCATCTGCTCAAGTTAGTTCACAATCCTACCAGTATGGTAGCAGTACAGCCCAATATCAGTCTCAACAACAGTTCCCAAGTGGCCAGTATAGTAGTCAGAGCGGTTATCAACAGGGCTATCAACAATACCCTCCACCTTCAGATCCAAATTATGCCAATTATCAGAATTGGCAATACAGCCAGAGTAATCCCCAAGCATATGCACCGTACAATCAATGGGGCTCGTATAATTACTACTAAGTCAAAGGCGCTGGGCAGCGATTATGCGTGGAAGAAAGTAAAATTTTGTTATGTACATTCTTACAGATTCTTGCAATGCAGAGCTTTTTACAATTAAAGAGAAGAGGATCACTATCGCATATGCGTGTATACACGAGTCATCAGGGCGGCTTATTCAATCACGATGCCATATTTTTATGTATATTTGCGATTCCTCTCTGTATGGTATGTTAATGAATGTGTGAATTACTTCCGGCTAATTGGTACTGTAAACGTAGTTTTGTATCGTTATTCGTTGCGGATAATGCCACTAAACAAAATTTCATTACTCTTCATGTTTTCAATTTTGTATTGTCGAGAAAGTATATCGCACGGTTTAAAGCGTCGTTGATATTTGTGCCGTCAACTCAAATATTATTAAGCCTTGAAGAAAGAAAAAGTGAATGAATATCTTTGACTCTGTAAAACTGACATTATTATGCATATGACACAGCGCGCGACACGTTATTACATGATGTTCAAAAGTGTATCGCATCGCATTGTTTTAACTTCTTTACTTGAGTCATTGTCAATTTATTTTGTAAAGATATGAATTTAATCAGTGGTATGGCGCGAGAAAGAAAAAATAAATTTGAATATATTTGAATACATTTTAGAAAAATGATTTCGTAAATCATTTTGACTCCAACTGCGCATTACGAAAATTGAGTTTGAGAAACAAAATCAATTCTTATTGGTTTTTACGACTTACATAAAAAAAAAATTTGTATAGTCTTCGTGTAACTAACTATATATCATGAAGTACATAATTATAAAATAAATTTTTTTTATCTGAAACGTAGAAATTTTTTAAATTTTATTTATTTCATCTTCATTAAAAAAATATCACAACTTAGTTTTAACTATTACAAAAAGAGTCAGTACATAGATTTGATGTGGATAAACATGAGAATTTTGTATAACAATAAATTATAAATGCATTTAAGCTTTAGTTTGGCACATTACTATTTCATCCATATAAAAATTATGATTTTTCGAGTAAATAGTAAACATATTCTACATTTTTATAAATATAATAAAATCTACATATAACAGTATATTGCTTTGAATATTCAATGTAAATTACATAAAATTTTTAAGAGAGCGAATCTTTGTATTTCTTTTACAAACATTTTGTAAATATCGTCATTTTTTGGTCTTGAAAAAATTTAAATAATAAGGTATCTATAAATGTACTTGTTTGCTTTTCATATGGAAATGTATCGCCTGACTTGAAAATCAGTTTAATTGCACGATATATTTCGATGTTGTTAAACATTAATCTCGTCAATCTTTATATATTACTATTGATATTAAATCCTATTTCATAAAGAGGTTTTGCAAACCATCTATTTTATGAATATTAAATTTCCCATGGTAAATTCACTTAAAATCCCGGATTAAATTGATCAATTATTAATAAATTTAATTGGAATATTAAGCTACAACTGCACTAGTGACCATTTTATTAACTCCACAAGATCCATCTCCTCGATAAACTCTGTAATAGCCTTGTTCACCCCATCGTGGACCCCAACTGTTTTTGATCAGCCAATAAGGCATTTTCTTCTTGAAAATCGGATACGCTGAAAGTAAAGTAATATTAATATCTTTTTTGTATTTGTTTACAAAAAAAATATATATATATATATAATAAATAATTGCAATTGGTAATCATTGCTTGCATTAATTTTACTGAAATGTAACATATAAACTTCCAATTGTTTAAATATCATTAATTATAATAAATTATAATAAATATTAGGTAAAAAGTTTTTTTTCTGAATATTTACTTTCATTTGCTGTTTATCCAGTAAAATAAAGTTAATTTACATTATTTCTGTATTTAAGTTGATTTAAAATGAAATTATTGAATTGTTGCAATAAAAAATGTAAGTTAAAGCCTAATTTCATTAAACAGTTATTCACTTACATTTTATTCCATAGCCAACAATGAGGACACCATGATCGAGGTCATCAGGACTACAAAGGAAGTGGAATGGGTGTGAAACTCCTCCAACATAAAATTGCATGGCATTTGCATTGATACCAATAGACATTGGTCCATTTTTCACGAGCCATTGAGCCATTTGTGTTTCATTACTGGTAATGTTCAATCCAGATACTACTGTAGCTTTAATTTTGTTTTTATTAAAATGACATTTTTCGTCTTGTGCGTCATATGGATAATCAGATTCAGTTTCCAATCCTCCCAACTCTTCAATAGCTCTGTAAGCTGTATCTGGCAGTCCTCCATTACATCCATCATCATGTTTATCACAGTCTACTAATTCTTGCTCTGAAAATGATAATAATTCTCCATGTTTAATAGCATATTGGCCTTCCACATTGCCAGTTACTGAAAATGCCCAACAGGACCCACAACCACCCTGGTTTTTAACAGGCGTGACAACATTATGATGTCTCCAGTCAAATTCAGTAGGCAGTTCAATATCTGGAATCTCAGCCATAGGCATTGGTATATCATTATCAGACTTCAAAGATGGTTTCAAACCTAAATATTTGGCCTTAAACTCAGCTTTTGTAAGATCTGCAAATTGTGTCACTCCATAACGTCCAGTTCCCTGTTCATTTCTTTGTAATTCTTCAATCATATCTAAATTCTTCTTGAAAATTGTAAAACGTCTCGTTCTTTCTTCTTCAGAAGCATAATACTTTTCATATTTTTTAATAAATTCATGGAATAATTTTTCTTCTTTCAATAATCTGGACTGTTCCAACATTTTTTCGCTATAATTTTGACCCTTTAATGCGCGCTTTTTTCTTTTATTTTCATTACATTTCACTGTTATCTTAGGATTCCTATTATCCATCCAAGGTTGAGACCATGCTTCAATGACACACTCTTTAACACCTTCATCAGCCTTTAATTGACAGTTATCTTTGTTACCTTTTTTACAGGTGCTAACACCAATGTCAGTTTTAATTTTATACAACAAGCCAGAAACTACTTGAATTTGTACATCTTTTATAGTACTAATCATTGGTTCATAAATTCCTTCAAAGTTTTCAGAATATTTTTGTAACCCTAGCTGTACATATTTCTTTACTTCTGGATCATCTGAACTGTGTTTTGTTGGAGCTCCCAACATTTGTCTCTTAAGCCTTGCATCAGATTTCTCTTTATTTTTACAGTTGTAATGCAGTAATTTAGGTGATTTTAATGGTTTCTTTTCATTTGTCGCAATATTAAATTTGCAAATTTGAGTTACACCTGCTTTTGAAGATATGACTTCTGCAGTTACATGAAAGATGATACTATGGTCTTGTCTTTCTCTTTTAGTCTCAATGATATCAATTAATTCTTTATTTTTTTCATCACCATCTAATGACTCTATAACTTGTACTGTTAATTTTTTTAACATTAATTTATTATTTCCTGAGGATTTTATTGATCGTTTTGATCTTATAGTTTCTACAGTAGGATTCAAAACTGGATTTTGAGATTGCTCAACCTCTTCAAGCATGTCTGCAGTCTGTTCTGAAGGTTCACTGATTGGAGTAGCCTTATTTTCATCCTTAATTTTATCTTCCACTCGCTCTGCTTTTATCAGTTCTTCTGTTACAGGAACACCTAAGTATTGAGGGCTGGTAGTTTCGGTTTTGATGGGAATGTTAAAATCGTCCAAAAATTCATCAAATTCTTTCATTTTTTCAGAAAACTTTGGAGGCTCATTCGTTTTTTCTAATGTAATTTTTGTATGAGGTGATTCTTGAATAACTTCTTGCGCTTCTTGAGCTATTTGATCATAAAATTCAGTTTTTGTTGAAACATCTTCTTCTTTGTTTGGAGGAGTTGACTCAAAAATAAGTGAATTTGGATTAACACTGGCAATCACTTCATTATCAGTATTTAACAAATCCGTACAATTATTTTTTGTTATTTTACGACTGCCAGTAAGCCAAGGGCGCTCTTCAAATGTAACCAAACATAGTTTGATTGGCAAATTGGACTGTAAAGGACACTCTGATATTTCAATATGAGATGTTCTTAAGCAGTTTGATTCCCCAATTTCCATCAAAAGTTGATATTGTACAACATCAGAGCCTGGTGGGACTGCACGAGTTACTCTAACAATACTAATTAATTTATGTTTGAAGTCACTAATACCAGCATCATCCATCGATCGTAGAGCTTGATTTCCAAATGCAGAAAGTCCAGGTAATGATGGATTCAGTTCGTAAGGACATCCTGGGCAATAATCTGATTGATTGGCTCTTACAGCAACAAATGGACGATCATTATGGTCTCCAGGCATTTGTACTTCGCGATCAAAACTGATGCTCTGGTTAATTATTTGCTTTTCAATATTCTCAATAACTTCCTTTTCTTGAGCATTTTCTGGATTAGATTCTAATTCAGGATTTGAATGAGTACATTGAATTGATTCTTTTGGAACATCAATAACACCTTTTTCATGTTGTCGTACATCCAAGGTACAAATTTCACGATAACAAGTCTTTTCATCAGATTTGCATATTGGTTCCATGTTCAGTGTCAATCTGTAAATGACATATGGAGTTCTCGTCTGTAAAAAATTAATAATTTTTATGAAATTTCTTATTTATTAAACAAATTGTTACTATTCACAAAAAATTCAAATTATTAGATTTAATTTGTTTGATAATTAATTAAAATCGATGTTCAGAATACGCTAACGAATTTAAATTGTTAAGATAAAAATTTTTAATCGATATTTAAAAACAATATTATAATTAAATGAATCTTAGTTCACGGGAAAAATTAACGAATTTTATGAGCATTATACTCCAAAACGATATTATTGAATCAAATAATGTCATAAAAACCGATTTCAATATTTTCGTACAATTTCAAAGTGCAAAAGTGACAATGACACACTTAACTGGCCGAAGCACTGAATCAGCACGCCTGATTACATTTAATTATCAAACAAAAGCGGCGGCCGATTTTCTTTCTCCGCTTGGAAAAAAAAAAACAAAACCGAACGAAAGAAACAATGTACAAGTGCAGTTCTCCAGCGGTGCATAAAAATAGAGTAAGTAACTGTGCATATTCCGATTAAAAACAAAGCCGTGCTCGTGCGCGCGCGTGCATATGTATGTGTACAAAATAAGTATAACGCATCATAACGAATATACGAGTAGCCGGAACGTGCTTTATCGCAAGCGCGCGTGTGTGCGGCATATAACAACGGCTGAGGGGGAAGAACGTATCTCGGCGTTTTTACGGCCAGTATACAGTATGCATGCGCCGAGATACGTTGTTCTTCATCCTCGCGGCGAGATACGTCGTTCTTCATTCGCGCGCCGAGATACGTTCTGCTTCCTCTCAGCCGTCGATATACACGTAAGAGGCGACAGCGCGAGTTGCAATTTTCGTCGAGCGACGAAGTCTGCGCGCTCGGGGGGACTGACTCTGCAATTACATCGTCGACGCAAAAACTGGAAAGTATATAAGCAAGTACTTTCGTCGGGAGAAAAGAAAGTCGGTGTAGTGCATAAGGTGAGTAAGTATACTTGGCTCCGGCAAAGATGCGCCGCGCTCGCAATTTACATAAGCGCGACGAGGAAGCGGCACACGATGGAAAGTATGTATACACATTGTGAGCAAGTGCACGCGTATATATAAGTAAGTACGCGTTTACATACGGACGCAGGTGTACGCGCGTGCACGGGCATACCTAACTGCACTGAGGACCGCGTGTCTCTGTCTTTCTCTCCCTCGCTCCTTATGACTCTCGCTTACTTCATCGACGAATCGAGAAGTCCTGCGTAATACTTTACCTCTCGCCCGACTCTTATATACTTATCCGTGCAGTGTGCGCGATGCTTTTTAGCCTTTAAACCGTAAACCCGTTCTCAGGCGCGCGCGCATTCAACACAACATGCTCCTAAACTATATAGGTATACATATATGCACGCTTACGCGCGTTATTGTGCATATGTAGGTACGCGAGGAGATAAAACACAGAGTCGGGTAGTTTAGGTACATAGAATGCTCACCAGTTTCTGAGCACCGACGAGGGTGCCACGGCTGTAGGTGTGTTGCGTCGTCGAGTTCTCGTTGAGGGATTGCAGGGCGCTCTGGACGAGGAGGCCGTTCACGGCGCCGAGCGGCACGTTCGTGCTCGTGCTCGACACCCCGTCGACGATCTGGACCTGCTGGCCTGTCGCCACCCTCGTCGCCACTGCCAGCAGCAGCAGCAACGGCGGCAGCGCGAGCTTACTTAACGCTCGCCGGACTGCCATTCTCGCGATTACTCGGTAATTAACTACCGCGCGCACTCAGTCTGCTTTCTGTGTATGTATGTATGCTTATGTTGTACGCGTCCAGCCGGATGACAAAAAGAGAAAAGTGCAAGTGTAAACTCTCGTCGCCCACGGCTGATAGGTTTGTCGTGCGCGTGCCTCTCACTCGGACGGGTGAGGAGCGACTGGCGCGGATGGGCGAGCGGCGAGCGACCGGAGAGAGAAAGAGAGAGAGCGATCACAGAGAGCTGCCTTTGTGTGCATTACATATACGTATAGGATTCATACTGAGTATTACTGAGTAACTGAACGTATGTGTATATGCGTACGGGAGACGCGGAAAGGAGCGACGCGCGCTTCTCGCTTTGTGTATAGAAAATCGGGAGAGAGGAGGAAGAGAAGATAAACGCAGCTGCAAGCAGCTGCTGCTGTCGCTTTTTTTGTTTGTTTCAAGAGAAAGAGCAAGTGCGTTTTAATATAAGTGCTGCTGCGTAATGCAATTTGCTCCGGTTTTGCGTCGTCGCGCGTACATGTGCACTACCTATACGTATAGGGGCGATGCTCGGCCGATATAGATAGATAGGCCACTTTTTTCGTTGCTGGTTTTGCAACGTTATTATTTTGTTGATAGCACGACGTGCGTTCTAAAGGGAGATGTAAACAGAAATAACCCGTTTAGTCGAGTTATTTTGACGTGCTTCATGATGGGATCGAAACTACACGCGCGTGTGCTCCAATATATATGCCTGGGAGTTAGGAATGAATCACGGTATATTTTAGAACAAATTAAGGCTTACGTGTTTGTACGCCGTTTGAAAAGTATATGCTTAGGATGATTATGGGAATAATTTAGAAAACGTTGAGTATTTAATAAGCGTCCATTCAATGTATTGATCAAATAACGAAGAGAAAAAGTCTAAGAAGATTAAATAACTTTTTCTCTGCTTGGATTAAATAAATATATACGCCTGCTTTCACTTATATACATACATATTGTTTCATATAAGAATTCAAATAATTAACGTTGTAGCTCAAATGAATAAAATACTGCCGATTGTTGGTACGTATGTGAGTACATACATACTAGTAGAAAATCTTCTCTCATCTTTTTAAAAAGTAGGATAAAATTTGCGCAACCTACTATAAAATGCGCGTTAAGAATTGCCGTAATAATAGATAAATGCGTAATACATCGTAAAAAATATAGTTCAACGATACTTAAAATAACATCAGTCACTTTAGAGCCTTTTAAGATGTTAATTTCTGTAGACGCCGCTAGCAGCACATACTGCAAACATGTGAAATGTCGATCAAGATCGAGTGTATAATACTTTTCAATTTATCATCTATTTATAATGTAGTTTCGCAATTGAAAATTGATGCCAATACTGATATGCACAATTACAATATTAACTGGTGCAGAGCTATAAAGATGAATAAATTTCTGCCAATAATTCTGAATTATAATAAAAATATCGTTACTTGAAAATGTCATTATTTACATTCCAAGTCCATTCAAATAAAACACTGCGAGCCCAGTCAATCTGAAAAAAGCGAATCTATATGCACGTTGTGTTTTTAAATTAAATATTTGCATTTTTATTTTATTTCTGCCATAACAGTTCCATGATACTGCCAACATCCTTTTATATTTTTATATACAAAATTTATTTCAATAACAACGTGTACATACTATATATTGATGTACAGAAACAAATTTAAAATATTTTTATAATGACGGAAAAATATAAAAATAATTTTTAATGCACCGAATATTTGCGAAATAATTTTAAAAGCGGAAAATAACACGAATTTAAATTTTAAATTATATATATTTTTGTTTAATATTCATGATCGAATAAATGATGATATAATTTTTACTTAAAATTCGTTTTATTCTAAATAATATATATAACACATGTATAATCACTGAAAATATACATCTTTAAAATAAATATCTCTTTTATTCCTCTTTTATCGTTAGAAGCACCGTGAAATACGAAAAAGATGTACTCATGACCTGAAAAATATCGAATTAATTTATTTTTAAAATCTAAAATTTTTTATTAGACGACATATACATTTAAATTAATTGCGTGGCTCTTTTTACCTTCAAAAAAGATTCAAGAGACATGTCATAAAATTTTCCTGCTGTAATGCTGCATGGTTTTCTAGATCGCATTACGATTAATTGGATATTGGTAGATGGAACTGTCCCGTACCAATCACTTGAGAATGTACTGTCAGCAACGTTTCCGCTCTGTTTCGTGCATAAAGATCATGTATAATATAAGAAATGGTTTCAACTTTTTCCGAAAGATTTATTGTTTTTTGTTTAAAAAAAAAAATAAAAAATCTTATATTTCTGGAGACTGAATTGTCGAACGAAAATGTTTCGCGCGCATAGCTAAATGCATGCATATTTAGCTTCCAGATATATAATGTGTCAGAAATATATATTTTTATCGACATACTTATGCTAAATTATTCGTGATTTATCATGCTTACCGAACATCGTGGCCGTGCAAATGCATATAAATACAAACAAAAAACAAGCATCACACACACACAACACACACACACACCCACACATGATGCAAGCATACTTGTTCTAAGTATTACATTTTTTGTTTAGCTTATTACGTATCAGTGTGGAAAAAATAATTACTTCTGTTATCAAACATTGGCCGCTGTAGCTAAATATAAATAGTTCCATTATCGCAGCATTTAGAAACTGTGCATATTTCATCAAGCGTGTGTGATCTTGCAGCATCTATTAATCATTCATCATGGTCTATGACAAAGGTCGTTAAGCTTGATAATGATACACCCATTTTTTTTTTAATTACAGTACCGTGGTCAGTTGAAATCCTGCAAAACACACAAGACCTGTGCTGACGACGAACTGTGCCAGAGCTAAATAGTTTATGATTTCCTCAACCGTTTCTGCAAATCTAGAAATAAATTATTTATTGATTAAGGATTAACTAACAATCTCAAAAATATATTTCGTTTTAATGCTTTCATATAGGTTTTATGTAAAATGCTTATTTCGAAACGACTTCAATAAGCTGAAGAATCTTGTTTTAAGACGAAATTCGTTTCCCTCTACAGACTTAGTTTCCTGAGAAATACATGTTCGCATTGTAAAATCTTTTCGTATTTATGAAATGACAAAAATTTTGTTATAAATGGAAAAGCTCGTGAGTATAATTCAATTATAATTCATTAATTTCTCGAGATAGCGCCGGTACAATTTATTTGCACAGCAACTATGAATGCATATGAATTCCGTCAGGCACGAGTTTGTTTCTCTTGAATCTTATGAATATGCGTGGACACATTCTCTTCTCCACCTGCAATTCTGTTTTACATATAGACACATTTCTCTATGATTTCTATTTTTAAAATTCTGTTTTTGCAGATTCGTCAAATTCACTATATTAAAAACCTCCCATACTACTCGTTCAACAACAAGAACATTTTATTATTATATACATTATATGCAAACGTTACCAATGCACGCATACACTCAGAAAATTTGCAATTAATCAGCCAAATACCTAATGCACCCCTGATGCTCTTGCACGCACTTGCCGACTTTCTCGTTCGAGAGCCAATTGGGCGTCTTGATGGACTGGAAGTTCCGCTGGACGAGGGCGAACTTGGTTGCCGCATGGATCGTCGCTACGAGGCTGAAGCTCGTCCCGCCGGCGATGGTGCTGCAGCCCAGCATTCCTACCAGCGAGTTGGCGATGTAGACGCACGCCAACCTCGTCGTTGTCTGCGTGTGATTGAAGAAGTAGTAGCCGCGATAGGGCAAGATTATATGGCCCACTTGCAGATACTAAATCGAAACGTTGAAAAATTTTGTTGTCTTTTGGTATACAAAAGCGCGAAAATCGTGATATATGCTTAACCGTGGCACTTATACTATAAGTGCGGAAAGTAATTTCGTTTTGATGACGTGATATAGGTAAGGCGTTGATTTTAACCGGTCATAAAAATGATTCATAATAGTGTGATATAAGTTGAGAGGAACAGATTGGCATAATTAGATGACCAATATAAATCTTAACTTTCAATCTATCGTGATAATACTTGATATTTAATTGTAATTGACGTGGGCATTATCTATCATGCAGTAATAAAAATATATTTAGCATTGATAGGTTTTGTATATCGATATGGATTTTATATGTGCAAACCAAATGAAATTTCAATCTCATGTTACAATTCTAGCAAAATTTCGTTGGATTCATTTACTCGTAAATTACGTGAAAATAAAGTGACCAATTCACACCTAATACCAGACCAGATTTTTTTTATTTTCTGGGCGATTCTCAATGTAAAAGAAAAAAGTAGTGAACACGGTGAATCTGGTGGTAAGATTTTTTGCCAACAGCAAATTTATTATTTTTTTTAATGCTTAAAAATGATCCTCTTTAAATTATAAATCATTTTTCCAGGAAAAATCGCTCATATATTAAAAAAAAAGAAAATATGCCTACTAGAGAATGCGAGCTTTTATTTACTTCTTTACCAGATGAAAAGAAAAAAAATGATGATTCCTTCAAAAGCTACACACGAGTTCAAAAATGAGAATAAAATGCACTATAGACTATAGCTTTTGAAAATACGTCGAAAAATGGCAAAAAAGTGTATTTTTACTTATTTGTGTATTTTACGCTCATCTTTGAATTCATGTAACTTCTGAAGGAATCAACCTTTTTTCATCCGGTAAAAAGCAAATGAAATCTCGCATTCTCTACTTTTATTTTAGCAATAAAGTTATTGTCCGCAAATAAGCTTGCCATCCAATTAGTCATTTTCCCAACTTTTCGTACATTATTAAAAAAATGTTTTATTTTTCTTCTCAGTTGTTTCATGTTTTCCACAAAATTGTTCATATTATAGTAAATGGAATAGACCGTGTCTATTTAAAGTAATGTCACAATCCCAGTCCGTTATAATGAGCTCAGCCCCCAAAAAAGCCGAGGCTCCCTTTCTTTCCTTATCCTCGCTCGTCGTACGTCACCGATAAGAGAGAAAAAAAAAACGCCACATTAAGAATCACAGGTAGCCTCACGAGCTAAGAAGATTATAAGCAGCGAGAGAAATCGTAAAAGAGCGATGACACCGAGCCGCGGCGAAAGCCGACGCCGCCGCATCGTCTATAATCGCCAAGCCATGTGTAATATGTGTGTGCGTGTGTTTCACACGTGATGTGTAACCTCGAGCAGCGGCATGAGGACGAAGGCCACGCTAGTCGAGGCGACGCAGATGATGAAGAATTTGGCGAGCTTGAAGGCCAGTATCGTCCTGTCCCTGAACAGCACGCGCTCCTCCTCTGTCGAGCTGGCCCAGTCGCGTCTCATCGTCTCCACCACATAGCGCATATTCCCCTGGTTCCTGTTGAACACGAAGACGCGCATCAGAGCGAGGTACAGTGCCGATGCGATGAGGCTGCACTCGATCGTATCGTTCATGTCCACGCCGAAGAAGACGGCGACCTCCGCGCTCGTGCCCAGGCACAACACTGCCACCAGCACCATCGTCAGCGTACGATGGAAGCGTTGCATGCGGACGGCGCCAAGGTTGGCCGCCTCGGGCAGTGGCCAGCATGCAAACACGCGACAGGACGTCTTTATCGGCCAGATTAGCTTGTCGTATTCCTCGCTTGCCTCCATTTCAGCGGCGGTTGCTCGGCAGCTTCACCCGGTCGAGACGCTGCACTGACGATCACGACGTCGACGACGACGGGATCTTGGAGCCTATACGCACACACATACGCGTAGTGCGTATTATATATGAGTGATTTATGGATTTGGCATTGTACGCGAGAGCGCGTGTCTTAGATGTGTGTTTATGGTATATAATATATTATAGGATTCGCGTTGGGAATGGCGAACGCGCTGTCGATGTGTATTCATTATGCGAGAGGAGTCTGGGACTTTTTGGCTTTTACTTTCAACCTCTTTATTGCATAACGATATATCTAATGAGAAGGTAGCACGCGCTATATAATTGCCTGTATAAATTAACTTTAACATTGAAAATATTTCAAATTTATATATATGTACGTTTATCTGCCATTGATCGAAATAATTATATTAGCGTAGATTTTATGGCTTTATCTATGGTATATATAGTCATTAATTAAAAATTATTAACAATGTTCATATAAATTTGATGATGCATAATTTGAAACTAAATGAAAACAATATTTTATTATTAAATTACAAATCATTACTGCACCTCTTTAAATTATAAATTGCACAATATGCATGAACCCATTTAATTTGTCGCAACATTAAAAAATAGTTTTAAACTTACAAGTCGAAAATTTCATTTTAACAATAATCTCCTATAGGTATATATAATACGTTGCACTTGTTTCATCGGACGGTGCTTCTAAACTACCCGCATTGAAATATACAGTAGGAGGAAAAAAAAAGTTTTTCCGCGAGCACAGACGACCGAGAGTGACGTATACGCGATCTATTTGCACGTGTCTATTCATTAAATCCGTGTACGAACAGTGTGCCTATGTATATAACGTGTTATCAAGCCGTGCGCGGTGATCCATATTACCTGATATTCTCGGACTTTGAGCAAGTTCGCAAGTGCTTAACAAGGGGTTGCAAACTTCAGACTTTGTTCTGATCTCCGCCAGCATTTATAATGAAGTCTCGCGCAAAGTGGCTAATTTTCTACAATTGACGGCTCACGAGCCGCTCGATACAGAAGCTTATGCGCGCGCGGAGCTCCGGGAAAATTGCACGTCACGGGCCTGTACGTGATGATCATGATAGCGCAAAGGAGAGCGCACGTACCAAGTTTCCCAGATCGCGCGGACGTACGCGTTAAGAATAGATTCGACTAAGTGCGTATATGTATTACTATTGTTATGGGAAAATGACAGAGTGTGTCGTGTGTGAGACTGCCGCGAGGAGTGGGCGGATTCGAGGCGGCTTCCTTCTTTGCCATTCTCGTTTCCATTCTTAATTCTCGTCTCTTTTTTCCATTGGTTCGGTTTAACTTTTGTTTGCTTACGCAAGAGTTTTTCCTTTCGCAGAAAATTTATTCATCCGTTATTCGTGAGAATTTTTTTTTTCAACTTGAAAAACATCCGCGTTTCTCAGCCGAGATTGTATAGAGTTTCTTTTATGAGCATTTTTACTTCATATTGTACTTCAGTGGTCTGCTGGTAACAATGTGCAATATTTTGTTTACAATGCAAATTCTTCGTGTGATTAGACTGAAATAAACATCATTGAAACGGCAATCTACAAATTATCTGGATATAAATGGTATGGTAAGAATTTTAATTTCTTAAAATGAATAAATTGTTACAGCTTTGATATCGAATAAAATATAATTAAATAAAAGTAGCAAACTCGTAAATTTAATCTTCAATTAATGCTGCATTAATCTCGTTGCAGATATACCAAAATGATGCAATTTATGTGGCATTTGCGCAATGTCAATATTATAATTAAATATCGAATTTCATGACGAATATATTCATTCTCAGGATTGTTCTTCGAAATTTTATATTTTTTAAATATTGCAAGTCTATAAACAGCCTACTATAATACATGAATACAAAATTTTTTTAATCTATCGTTTTTAACAACGTCTATATTCATTGAATCTCATTGCCCGAAGTAAGGTGAAATATGAAAATGAGGCTTTTATTACCTGAAAACATTTATCTAGTATATTTATCTGTAAAAAATTAGCTGATTTTCAAGGTAATTGAAAAATTAGAAATAAAGTAGAAAACGTTGAAAAACATTATTGTGAATTACCGTCGTAAACGATTGAAAAGTCATTGGATACAATTTACCAGCCGTCACCGTGCATGGTTTTGTAGATCGCATAATAATTATTTGGAGGCTACTTGATATTGGTCGATAGTTTTCTACCCAGTTACTTAAATATGCAGAATATCCAATAGAATCGCTCTATTTCACAATGCAAAGTAGAATAGTAAACGGCATTAATTATTTTAAAGAGCATTCGTTGCCTCAATATTATATACCCGCATCAAAATATTATATGAGATCTCATATATGAGACAATAATTGAAATTTCCAAGAATCTCATATGAAATAGTAATTGAAATCTCCCACAATCTCATATGAGATCTCGTATGAATCTCATAAGATCTCACTATGAATTTGAGACATATGAGATCTCATCTGCAATATAGTATTTTAATGAATACGAAAAGAAACAAATGAAATTTTATTAATACACGTTATTAATGATATGTTTTTGTTTTTTTTGCTCCTTTATCCGTATTCATTAAATATATTTATTCATTATTTTAAATTAATAAAATATTTAGTATTTTAATTAAAATTGCAGATGAGATCTCATATGAGATTGAAGAAGATTCCAATTACTACGTACCTCATATGAAACCTCATATAATATTCTCACGCGGGTAATGATCTATCGAAACAATAATAGCTAGTACAATTATTGTAAATAAATTATCTCAATAATTAATCGGTTGCCACTATAACAGAAGAGAAACAGATCCCATAAAGCAGTATGTGTAGACATGTCATATGTCATTAAGCGTTCTTTGTCATCCATTAACATCTTTGGGAAATATTTTGCACATTATAATCAATAAAGGTGACCATTATTAATGAGATGATAAATTTTGTCTTATATATGATAATAAAATAATCGTTCCGAAAACACTTGGTATCCAGCAATGGCGATGAACAGGGTAGTAATACGAAAATGAGTCAGAGTCAACATGTTAATAATTTTTTCAGTGACATCTGCAAACCTAAATCATTAACAAACTTTTTTTACGAATCAAATTTCAACGACTATTGCGAGATTTGTGATAAGAGGAAAAAAAATCATTTACTTAATGCATTTCCAGTGCTCTTTCACGCACAGCTCGATCCTATATGAGGTGCCTTGGAATCGAGGCAATCGATTTCCTCGATATTCTGCTACAGCACTGCAAATTTGGCGGCGATGTGCATCACCATGACAAGGCAGAAACTTGTGGCTGCGGCAATGGTAAAACATTCTAGAGCACCCGAGGCCACGTTGATGTAAAATGTGTACTTGAATCCCATCACTGAAGTGTCGTTTTCATAGACGAAGTAGTAGCCTCGGAAGGGCATTTCTGTACTTTCAAGTTCCACTCCTTTGATGATCTGATTTGCAAGTTAGTTTTATAATTATCGTTTTATTGGGCATAATGGTTGAAGGATATTTAATAGCAAACAATTGAAGAACCGCAACTTCCTAATCAAGAAATTTTCGTAAACGTTGTTGCATAACTACTTATAAATTTTTAATGATTAATTAAACGATAATTAAAATTATTACTTATGTCGACTGTAATTTATATTTACTGATATGAATTTTTTCATTGGTCTTATACAGTCTTATAACAAGGGCAATCTGACTGCCATTAATATTAAGTGATTTAATTTATAAGACTGTAAGACCGATGAAAAAATTCTTACCAGTGAATATAAATTACAGTCGACATAAGTAATAATTTTAATTATCAAGTATTTATTCATTTAAAATTTTAAAAAGTTGATTTTCGCCATAAGAGTAATTTTTTTATAAAAAAAGTAGCCCATTTTGACAAATGATATTTTCGCAGAAAATTAAATAAAATTTATTTCAGTTATCATGTTCGTGTATGAAAATATAGCATTACTATGTTATTTGTTCGTAATAATGGTAGAGCGAAATACCTTTACTAATACTTAAAAAATTGTAACTAATTATTGTATAATATATTTCTGAAATTAAATAAAGAAAATGTCGACAATGCTGCCAACTTAAATTAGAGTCAAAAAAATTTACGCGCAAGAGAACGCCTTCTTCAGATTGATTCCGAGATAATGCCTTTTCCAGGCCGATTTCTAAATAACGCCTTTTTCAAGCCGATTTTTAAATAACGCCTTTTAACCGGGAAGCGACGAACTGTTCGGACGTGGACGTTGACGTTAGACTAGAACAGCTCACCTCGAATATCATGATATCCCTTGATAAAGTAGCTCCCGTCAAAGATTTTCGGCAGCTGAAAAAAATTCAACCAACGTGGGTTGACACAGAACTTAAAGAGCTATACAACAATCGCGATGCCTTACGCCGAAGATATCTTCGCACACGTAACCACTATATTCGGATAAAAACTCAAGCTCTCGCTCTCCTAGCAGAACAGCACTCGAAGGAAGCGCGAGATATTTTTATTCAAAACAAGATATTCGACGCCCTTGAAAGCGGGAAGGATATCTGGAGAGAGCTAAAGAGTCTTGGGCTCATACCACAGACTCGGGCTCAAGAGGAGCTTCAGGGCTGCTCTCCAGAAGAACTAAACTCGCACTTTGCGAGTGTCTCGGTCTCTACCTTCGAGTGTGAGGATGATTTGCACGCTATTCTGTCTACAGCTAGTGATGAAGGCTTTACTTTCAGTAAAGTTACTTATCCGGACGTGGTCCTAGCTGTTGCGCACTTCTGGTGTCATTAAAAAAGAAAGCTATTCCATCTACTGTCACGGACTTCCGTCCAATTGCACTTCTGAGCTTTCTCTCCAAGATTCTGGAGAAGATTGTGCAAGAGCAAATATCGGCTTACTTATGTTCGAAGAAAATTCTTGATCCCATTCAATCGGGTTTTCGACCGTTTCATAGCACACAGACAACTCTACTAAAACTGACGGAAGATATAGGGACTGGCATAGACAACAACAAACAGCTGCTTACAATCCTGCTGCTATTCGATTTTAGTAAGGTGTTAGACACTATATCACCGTCTAAACTGCTGCGTAAAGTGATCAGAATGGGCTTCTCCAGGGCGGTAGTCCCGTAGATAAAATCGTATATTACGGACGGTAATCAAAAAGTGGTTACGAAGTTAGATGGAAACTCGGACTGGCTCATAACCAATCTCGACGTACCGCAGGGCTTAGCCTTGTGGCCCCTTCTGTTCAGCCTTTACATTAATGATCTGTAAACTGTGTTATCTCATTTGAATAAAACTAAAAGTCTCCTAACGGGTAGTGTCGAGCATTTACTATACGCGGTCGATATTTAAACCTACACTCTGGCTACTAGAGAGAATCTTCATGGGGGGATAGAGCGCTTCACGGCCGTAGCGCGAGCAGTTTCGGCGTGGGCTTCTGACAACGCTCTTAGTCTTAATGTCGGGAAAACTAAAGCTATTATTTTTGGATCAGATCACAACATTAACATACTACAAAGTATGCATTTGCCAGGAATTGAGATTCAGGACAACGTTTTTATCCCATTTTCCGACACGGTAACTAACCTCGATGTTGTATTGGATTAGAAACTAACATGGAAAACACAAGTAGATGCAGTTAGCCGTAAGGTTAATAGAGCCCTTTATGGCCTCAGATTGTTTCGATCAAACACCACCGAGGCGTTACGGAAGCAGCTCGCGGGTGCTCTAGCTCTATCTCATCTAGATTATTGCTCGTTGGTGTATCTCGATGTGTCAGGCGAGCAACAGACCAGACTGCAGAGATTGTAACACTCACGCGTGAGATACGTGTGCGGTGCTAGGAGGGATGAGCATATCAGTCCGTACAGAAGCAAGTTCGAATGGCTGGACCCACAGAAGGGCGTACTTCTTAGCTGTGCTGATGTATAAAACGCTAAACCTGGGCCAACCCGTGTACCTCAGGGCCCTTTTCCTAAATTGTCAAACTAGAACTTTAGGTAGAACAGCCACTAGGGATCTTACAGTTCCATCATCGCGCACAGACACGGGGTTTAATTCATTCAAATCGCAAGGCGCGCGCATTTGGTACCACTGTTACGTCTGTGACGTTTCGCTAAAAATAAATTAACATGCATATTCTCATCAGTAATTTTCTGACCTAGAAAAT